>JAVTVY010026868.1:0-10126 GCA_036873755.1 Hanleya hanleyi | reverse complement strand
TCCTGAGAAATCGCGATAACAAGTTTTCATATGAGAATCCAAGATGGCTGCCTAGTGGCCATATTGGATTTCGGAATCGGACCAAAAAAGGCTTCTTGCACAACTGGACCCCAAGGGGAACCTGTGTATCAAATTTGAGAAAGATCCGTGCAGTAGTTCCTGAGAAATCGCGATAACAAGGTTTCATGGGGAAATCCAAGATGGCTGCCTGGTGGCCATATTGGATTTTCGAATCGGACCAAAAAAGATTTCTTGCACAACTAGACCCCAAGGGGAACCTGCGTAACAAATTTGAGAAAGATCCATGAAGTAGTTCCTGAGAAATCGCGATAACAAGGTTTCATGGGGGAATCCAAGATGGCTGCCTGGTGGCCATATTGGATTTTCGAATCGGACCAAAAAAGGTTTCTTGCACAACCAGACCCCAAGGGGAACCAGTGTACCAAATTTGAGAAAGATCCATGCAGTAGTTCCTGAGAAATCGCGATAACAAGGTTTCATGGGGAAATCCAAGATGGCTGCCTGGTGGCCATATTGGATTTTCGAATCGGACCAAAAAAGATTTCTTGCACAACTAGACCCCAAGGGGAACCTGCGTAACAAATTTGAGAAAGATCCATGCAGTAGTTCCTGAGAAATCGCGATAACAAGGTTTCATGGGGAAATCCAAAATGGCTGCCTGGTGGACATATTGGATTTCGGAATCAGACCAAAAAAAGTTTCTTGCACAACTAGACTCCAAGGGGAACCTGTGTACCAAATTTGAGAAAGATCCCATGCAGTAGTTCCTGAGAAATCGCGATAACAAGGTTTCATGGGGAAATCCAAGATGGCTGCCTGGTGGCCATATTGGATTTCGGAATCGGACCAAAGAAGATTTCTTGCACAACGAGATCCCAAGGGGAATCTGTGTACCAAATTTGAGAAAGATCCATGCAGTAGTTCCTGAGAAATCGCGATAACAAGGTTTCATGGGGAAATCCAAGATGGCTGCCTGGTGGCCATATTGGATTTTCGAATCGGACCAAAAAAGGTTTCTTGTACAACTAGACCCCAAGGGGAACCTGTGTACCAAATTTGAGAAAGATCCATGAAGTAGTTCCTGAGAAATCGCGATAACAAGGTTTCATGGGGGAAATCCAAGATGGCTGCCTGGTGGCCATATTGGATTTTCGAATCGGACCAAAAAAGGTATCTTGCACAACTAGACCCCAAGGGGAAACTGTGTACCAAATTTGAGAAAGATCCATGCAGTAGTTCCTGAGAAATCGCGATAAGGTTTCATGGGGAAATCCAAGATGGCTGCCTGGTGGCCATATTGGATTTTCGACTCGGACCAAAAAAGGTTTCTTGCACAACTAGACCCCAAGGGGAACCTGTGTACCAAATTTGAGAAAGATCCATGGGGTAGTTCCTGAGAAATCGCGATAACAAGAATTGTTTACGGACGGACGGACGGACTGACGTACTGACTGACGGACGACGGACGGACGACGGACCACGGACAAAAAGCGATTTGATGGTGGGCTAAAAATATACCAATTTAGTTGTTTCATGGTGAACTGCAATACGTGCAGAATGAACGCTGGATTGAACTACGTAAATTTTATTAGTTTTATGTACACGAAGTCCTTAATGTCGAAGTTCTGTGAAAGCATGCATTAGTTCCTCTAGCTCTTTTGATGAGATAAGAATAGGCCGTTTTCTGTTGGCGTTCAGGAAAACAAGCCTATTGTCAATAAAACTCATCGTCAAAGGAAGTCATTAGGGACGACGTGTCGCATTAATTCCCGAACTAATGGTTGACCCAGCAGAGAGCTTGGGCGAGCTGCTCCTAAGAATATACCGGTATATGAGACCCTTATTTTCGCAAGTTACGTGCGCTTTCATTCGTTAACAACGTAGTTGTAAAAGCTGTTGTCATTGGTCAATTATGTCGTGGGACGAGATAAATATGTCGTGGGACGAGATAAATATGTCGTGGGACGAGATAATTATCTCGTGGGACGAGATAATTATGTCGTGGGACGAGATAAATATGTCGTGGGACGAGATAAATATCTCGTGGGACGAGATAATTATGTCGTGGGACGAGATAATTATCTCGTGGGGCGAGATAATTTTCCGCGAAAAAAAGATTTTGCATGTCCCCTCTACGGTTCCGTAGATTCCTCATATTTAGACACCATTAACTTATTTCCGTGGATTGTACATAGCGGTGCAAAGACATTTCTCCCGGTGGACATCAATTTCTCCCTGGACATTTTTCGATATGTCCTCCTGTGGACATGCATTTCCCCCTTCCTATATATTTTTGTACTATGACTTTGTACAAATGTTTAAGAAAATTGAAATATTGATAAAAATAAATTTGGGGCATTTCTCTATTATTATCCATTATTTTCTATAATTCGGCATGATAAAACAATAGCTACCGATAGTATACATACTATACGTTAACAACTATTACGTAGTCTTAAATAAATAAATATTTTGATGGATACAATAGAATAGAATAGATGTTTATTTGCTAATTAGCACCTACATGAACGAAAAAAAAAATGAGGCGAACAATCAACAATGTAACATACATGTGACATGTTTATGCTATGTTTATTAAAAGCTACGACATTGATATTCTGTTTGATACAGTGACGTCACTGGGGGATTTCTCACAAATGCTGGATGGTTGTATTATCTTATCTAAACAGTGACATTTCTGCTGCCACTCTATACACACTCACACACCTCAATAAATCACCACCCGTCACTATTAATCCTTATCTAAGTGTTGCCGTTTCGATTGTGTATTGCCAGGCCTATGTGGCGTGTGTTTTCCTTGTCATGCCTATGTGCCACTCATGTTTACCTCGTTATGTTCACATATTATCTGATTGGCTATTGCCCTCTAACTTTGTGTATCAAACCATTTCAGTCTTTGTCAGTTGTTTTTGTATATGAATCGACAAGTGTGATTATAGGTGAATGCACCAGTCCATTTGTCATGCGACCATGAACTGTAGGTTGAATCACTTCACATTGAAGCCGCATAACAGCTGCAATGTTATAATGAGGCAACATATGATTATATATCAGATATGTCGACAGTCCATAATTGTAGCTACCATTTGTCTTGGCAACAGTCCATTTGGCGAATCATTAGATCAGACGATGTGCTCTCTGTGCATCATTCACAAGTGCATGTTGACCAACAATGGACTGTCGATCGGTCCGATGATGATACCATGGACTGTCGTAATATCAGACAGACAGAGAGAATATACTATTAATGGTTCATATTCCTCTTTTAAAACACACACAAGTGGAAGGAATCGAGAGATGAATGAGTCAGTGATACATGAGGCAGGTAGTAAGTTCCCACGTGTTCATTTTGTGCTCATTTCCTCACACTATAATTCGATGCTAATACCTACCATGGACTGTCTACCAACACCTAAAAACACCTCTCGCCGCAAAAATGTTTAAAATTTTTGTCAACTTGAAATAGTAATAACCCTACGTTTGGTGACAATATAGTACGATATCTCTCCTTCAAAATATGACTGGACACCAGTAACCATACCTGTCATCGATATGCTGAAAATCGTTCATTTTCGGCTGTGGTCACTGTCGTCTGGTCAGACGCACGCCCACGCTTGATAACGAAAGCACTGAAAAACCTACCATTGACTGGGTCATTCTCACGGAAAGGCACATTTTCACTTGGGGAAATATCTCAAAATCAACATCACCAATGACTACAAAATCTGATTTCAACAGAGTCTCCATTGACAAAACTCTTTATAACGCGTACAATAAATGCAGACATTCCGAACAATAAACTTTTCGGAACACTTAACGGTGGAGTTGTCTTCAATCATGTCAGTGGTGTTACACACGAATGATCAGTATATTGGGCACTAAGAGGACAGAAATAGAAAGATACACACATGCTAGGCAATAGATTGCATGTAACTATGACTAATGATGAAAAAATATTGAAGTTAGGAAAACAAGTTTGTTTTCAATATCCTAAATATGCCACTTGGCTCACCAAAATCAGCCAATTGGACCGCATGTATCAACCATTCATGTAGATTCTGTATAATAAAACCTATTTATTCTTGATGCGGACTTTAAACTAATCGAGTTTGTTTCTTTTTCAAAATATGGGACAATTTAAACAAGTGTTTCTGAATTTCTAGACCATTCTTGCATCCATAACACCACTGACAATCCGGTAACACCACTGACCTCGTGCAACACGTACCACTGATTAATTTGTTCATAGACGCAAAAATGCAGTTGCAAGTGAAGAATATTTAGGGGCAAAACAGGTATATGAAAAGCCTTCTGATAAAACTGCTTCTTCTTCTTCAAATAGTTATCTAACTGAAATGTAACACCAATGACAACCCGGTAACACCAGTGACCTCGAGTAACACCACTGACCTCATGTAACAACAATGACCAATTTGTTCATAGAGGCAAAAATACAGCCGTGAGTGAAAGCGATCTTGGGGCAAAACACGTATATGACAAGACTCCTTAACTTAGTATTATTTGGAAGAAAGGTAAATTCAAGTTGTACTGAAATTTGAAGCAAAATCATCATTTTTGTCAATGGTGTTACCCTACAAATAGTAACACCACTGACAGGTAACACCACTGACATTTTGAAAGGAATTAATTGTTGCTCCCTCGTATATTGTCATGACGGTCCAAGAACAATGATTTTGTAATTCATACGCACATTTCTTTATTGCCAGTTAATATTTTTACTCGGGAGCCACTACATGTTGATCCTGACACGTAACACCAGTGACCGGTAATAAACATACGCTGAAAATTTGGAGCTAGAAATGAATGAAATACTGAAAAGAGTTTCATAAAACACTTCTTATGGAATCTCAAGTTTACCCGCGCTTGGAAAAGAAGCCGCCTGGTGGCAAAACTTTGTTTCTAAGTTAAGCGTTCGCTTTTTGGCTCCGAGTTCAGTTACAGTAACACCAATGACCCGAAAACCAGTTACAGACCTTTGCCCATGCCATTTTCATGTAACCCCTCAGAGACTTATCAGTTTGGTCTCTGATTGTTTACTAGTTTAAAGTAGATATATGGGTCTCCCCCTGTACAGAGCCCCGGGAAAGCCCCATCTGTTTACATAGAGGTCATGTGATTTTGCCTTCAAAACTACTAAGCACATGGTATATTGTTCTCTTCTGTTCCAACTGCCACTGAGGGAAGACATGAGCTGCAGTCTGCATCTTTATCTTTTGTAAACAGGTGAGAGAAGTTTACTTATTTTCAATTTGAGTTAAACAGTATTTGCAATTGACTTGTTAAGGGTTTAACGAAAATTTTGATTACTTTTCAAGTCTGCATAATACCTCCGTTGACCTAGCGTTAAAAAGAATTATCTGGAGATAACTTTCCCTGTTTATCTGGACAGAGCATATGAAAAGTAGTTCGCTCATGTGGAACACTAAATGGTCTAAAGTGTTTTTAGTCTTTTCAATTGTTCTCATATTATTTGTGCATGTATGGTAGTATGTTATGATTACGATGTAAGGGGCACTACTCTTGCTGATCATATGCAGGAAGTATTTTCTGATTGTTGACGTCACAAGTAACATGGCGGCTTCCTTACCGAAAGCGTGTGTTTCAATAAGGGATGTCGTGGTTTCAAGTGCGCATCCGGGTCTTAAGAAAGAAAAACAAAGCCACGTGGTCAAACGTTTATATATGACAACATAGCTGGCTGGCACCGTTATCTGCCGTTTCTGAATTTTTTTCGGCAAAGTGGGTTTTTTGGTGACAGAGAAAATAAATACAGGTATTCGCGAAAAAAGAGAAGCCCAAAACAACACGCTAGCATATAAAATTCACCCGCAGAAAATGCCAAACGATCGCAAACATTCAAAGAGGTTCAACATGCTCTGTGATTTGCCTGTCAGAACTCGTTCCGTTTGCGCAGTGAAGTCAGGTGTGGGGGAAAAGAGCTTTAAAAAAGAGAACAATAACTCTGGTCACCTGCTAGGTTTAAATTAATGAGAGGGTCCGCTTGAGTACGTGAGTGAATTCAATCAAGTATGTTGACTATGCGTTTTGCGGGTCCCACCCGTTGTGAGCCTCGACGCGGGACCACGCACAGCGACCAAGAAATGTGGCGCAAGTTTACAGCTTGCCAGTCAGAATAACTTGCCAGTCAGAAACAGGGATAACAAGTTTATATTTATTTTTGACGATTACATCAAACCCATTTGAGGCAAAAAATCGCGCAGTTGGAGGGCCTTTGCAACTCCTAAAATCTTCCACTGTCAGCCTGTGCTTCCATGCTTCTACAGGTCACAAACCACTAAATATTCGCCTTACTTAATATGTAGTAAATTGGCCGAGCACATCTTGAGAAAACTATATTCCCTAATATTCGCCACCACAAATGACCCACCACACCAGGTAGCCTGGCCTTTCCGCTCAAACATATGGAAAATTCAGCATACATTCCCCACCATTTTTTCGAGATGAGACCGCCAGAAATAGGGTCATCCAGCCCGACACCATTACGGCAAATTTCGGAGGTGCCAATCAAACTGGCCCAGATTTGTTTTCCGATTAAAATTTGAAAAGGTGGTTTTGATATATTTTAGAGCCAAATATTATAGAAACATTTTAAAATACGTCACAGACCATTTCTGGCCCAGTCAGGTATAATGGCCAATCAATGTTCGCCGGAAGTCAAGTCCTGATAATAATCTTGGACCCACTTTCTGCAATGGAGGTTTGTGACCTACAAATAAGTAAATCTAATCAGATTCCAATAAACTTTGTATGGCCTTACCAATAACAAACAATGATATACATATGCAAATATAAAGGTCTTGCTTCGAATAATCGCAAAGTTATCGATTGTCACATCAAAGTGACATTTCCCTTAATATATGGACCCATGAGTAGTCAAACACTTATTCAAATATTTCACCCCAAAACATTATTTAATAATTTATTTTCTGGATTTTCAATTTGTACACTCACAGACGTTAACTACAGTCCCCCGAATTGTATCTGTAAACGCATGAGATAACGATTATTAACACAAATTCGACCCCTCCCCCCATTGTAGAGGGAAAATAAAAGCAAAACTTTACCGCTAAATTGTATCATATCTCCAGTTAGAATCCGGTGAACGCCCTTTCATGCAGTTATTTGACAAACCGGATCAGTGTTACTTTGCAATGATTAAAGTTTGTGAATATATTGACCTAATTTAATGTGTGAGCTTACTGACCAGAACGATCGCTGATGTGGGGGTGGAGTCAATAAACGGAATGCGCAAATAAACGTTTCCACAGCACAGAATATATCAACGGATGGCTTGAAAATAACTGTACTGACACAATAACTCAATTCCTTTATAGAAGTCAGACAATATTAAAATTGGGCTGCAAACACAGAAATGCCAGCTCGGGCGCCCGCAACAGACGAAAAATGTATACGTTTAGGCTTGATAACATTCTATCCGACCTGAACAAGCAAAAATTGGCTGAAAATAGGCATTTATATCTGATTCTGTACCTCTCTGGAGGAAAAAGGCACTTAAGCATGTGACAATGAAGAAAGACCGATTTTCGTTTTTCTCTTACAAATAAGTAAATCTAATCAGATTCCAATAAACTTTGTATGGCCTTACCAATAACAAACAATGATATACATATGCAAATATAAAGGTCTTGCTTCGAATAATCGCAAAGTTATCGATTGTCACATCAAAGTGACATTTCCCTTAATATATGGACCCATGAGTAGTCAAACACTTATTCAAATATTTCACCCCAAAAGATTATTTAATAATTTATTTTCTGGATTTTCAATTTGTACACTCACAGACGTTAACTACAGTCCCCCGAATTGTATCTGTAAACGCATAAGATAACGATTATTAACACAAATTCGACCCCTCCCCCATTGTAGAGGGAAAATAAAAGCAAAACTTTACCGCTAAATTGTATCATATCTCCAGTTAGAATCCGGTGAACGCCCTTTCATGCAGTTATTTGACAAACCGGATCAGTGTTACTTTGCAATGATTAAAGTTTGTGAATATATTGACCTAATTTAATGTGTGAGCTTACTGACCAGAACGATCGCTGATGTGGGGGTGGAGTCAATAAACGGAATGCGCAAATAAACGTTTCCACAGCACAGAATATATCAACGGATGGCTTGAAAATAACTGTACTGACACAATAACTCAATTCCTTTATAGAAGTCAGACAATATTAAAATTGGGCTGCAAACACAGAAATGCCAGCTCGGGCGCCCGCAACAGACGAAAAATGTATACGTTTAGGCTTGATAACATTCTATCCGACCTGAACAAGCAAAAAATTGGCTGAAAATAGGCATTTATATCTGATTCTGTACCTCTCTGGAGGAAAAAGGCACTTAAGCATGTGACAATGAAGAAAGACCGATTTTCGTTTTTCTCTTACAAATAAGTAAATCTAATCAGATTCCAATAAACTTTGTATGGCCTTACCAATAACAAACAATGATATACATATGCAAATATAAAGGTCTTGCTTCGAATAATCGCAAAGTTATCGATTGTCACATCAAAGTGACATTTCCCTTAATATATGGACCCATGAGTAGTCAAACACTTATTCAAATATTTCACCCCAAAAGATTATTTAATAATTTATTTTCTGGATTTTCAATTTGTACACTCACAGGCGTTAACTACAGTCCCCCGAATTGTATCTGTAAACGCATGAGATAACGATTATTAACACAAATTCGACCCCTCCCCCCATTGTAGAGGGAAAATAAAAGCAAAACTTTACCGCTAAATTGTATCATATCTCCAGTTAGAATCCGGTGAACGCCCTTTCATGCAGTTATTTGACAAACCGGATCAGTGTTACTTTGCAATGATCAAAGTTTGTGAATATATTGACCTAATTTAATGTGTGAGCTTACTGACCAGAACGATCGCTGATGTGGGGGGTGGAGCCAATAAACGGAATGCACAAATAAACGTTTTCACAGCACAGAATATATCAACGGATGGCTTGAAAATAACTGTACTGACACAATAACTCAATTCCTTTATAGAAGACAGACAATATTAAAATTGGGCTGCAAACACAGAAATGCCAGCTCGGGCGCCCGCAACAGACGAAAAATGTATACTTTTAGGCTTGATAACATTCTATCCGACCTGAACAAGCAAAAAATTGGCTGAAAATAGGCATTTATATCTGATTCTGTACCTCTCTGGAGGAAAAAGGCACTTAAGCATGTGACAATGAAGAAAGACCGATTTTCGTTTTTCTCTTACAAATAAGTAAATCTAATCAGATTCCAATAAACTTTGTATGGCCTTACCAATAACAAACAATGATATACATATACAAATATAAAGGTCTTGCTTCGAATAATCGCAAAGTTATCGATTGTCACATCAAAGTGACATTTCCCTTAATATATGGACCCATGAGTAGTCAAACACTTATTCAAATATTTCACCCCAAAATATTATTTAATAATTTATTTTCTGGATTTTTAATTTGTACACTTACAGACGTTAACTACAGTCCCCCGAATTGTATTTGTACACGCATGAGATAACGATTATTAACACAAATTCGACCCCCCCCCCCATTGTAGAGGGGAAATAAAAGCAAAATTTTACCGCTAAATTGTATCATATCTCCAGTTAGAATCCGATGAACGCCCTTTCATGCAGTTATTTGACAAACCGGACCAGTGTTACTTTGCAATGATTAAAGTTTGTGAATATAATGACCTAATTTAATGTGTGAGCTTACTGACCAGAACGATCGCTGATGTGGGGGGTGGAGTCAATAAACGGAATGCGCAAATAAACGTTTCCACAGCACAGAATATATCAACGGATGGCTTGAAAATAACTGTACTGACACAATAACTCAATTCCTTTATAGAAGTCAGACAATATTAAAATTGGGCTGCAAACACAGAAATGCCAGCTCGGGCGCCCGCAATAGACGAAAAATGTATACGTTTAGGCTTGATAACATTCTATCCGACCTGAACAAGCAAAAAATTGGCTGAAAATAGGCATTTATATCTGATTCTGTAC
>JAVTVY010026867.1:0-101326 GCA_036873755.1 Hanleya hanleyi | reverse complement strand
CAGTCCAGCCGCGTATAGCGCTGTGGGAGCGCTCGCTCGAGCTGCCCATTCTCAAGGCATCAGTCGAACTGAAGTTCGAGACTGGTTAAAAACCCAAGACACTTATAGTTTACATCGAGCAGCTCGACGACATTTTCGCCGTAACCGAGTCATCGTAGGAGGTATAGACGCGCAATGGCAGGCGGATTTAGTGGACATGAGTCGATTTGCACCTCACAATGATGGACATCGGTACATATTGACCTGTATCGATATTTTATCCAAGTATGCCTGGGTACTACCCATTCGCACCAAAACAGGAGAGAATCTAATAGGAGCGTTCCCGCAGATTTTCAAGACGGGGCGCAAACCTCTTTATTTACAAACGGATGAAGGCACAGAATTTCTCAACCGACCCTTTCAAGCCTTTCTTAAGAAACAGAAGGTATTTTTCTTTCATACGTACAACGAGACGAAAGCTTCTGTGGTGGAACGCTTCAATCGTACCTTCAAAGGCCGAATGTACAAGTATTTTACCGCCCAAAACACCCGACGGTACATCGATGTACTACCTCAACTGGTGCAAGGGTACAATCGCGCCTATCATCGCAGTATCCAGCGAGCTCCCTGTGATGTGACAGAACGCAACGAACATCAAGTGCGTGCTACGCTGTACTCATCCAGTCCATCACAACCACTCACGGCACCCCGTTACAAACGTGGAGATGTGGTACGGATCAGTAAAGTGAAAGGCCAATTTGAGAAAAGTTACTTGCCCAACTGGAGTGACGAGCACTTTGTCATCGTTCGCCATAAACCTCGACAGCCACACGTCTATCAACTGGAAGATCTACAAGGAGAGAGACTGCAAGGTACGTTTTACGAGGCAGAATTACAACCCATAGTGAAAACACCGAAAGACTACTACACGGTGGAAAAGATTTTGAAAACGGAACATCGACGTGGCATCCCCTATCATCTCGTCAAATGGCAAGGATGTCCTCGTTAATTTCTGGGTGTCCGGCCGTGACATGAAACGTCTATAAATGTTAACCCCTATCATCACCAGCCTTCAGTGTAGGATTGTACCATGGATAGGACACATCTACCCTTACTGTTACGAACTCGAAAAGCACAAGTGGGTACTATAGTGTGTCTAGTAGTGGTTCTGGGTACGTTATTTACAGGCGTGTTTTACGATTTGACGACCGTGATATCCTGTTTGAACACCCTGCGTTCCACATCTCAGTCATCCACCACTTCCACCACTACCACGACGACGACGCTGCCTACGCCATCCAAGACGTCAAGGGTCCGCCACGTATCAACCCAGACGTCTACCAGACCGCCGTCCACACCGTCTACTCCAGCCATCACCACGTTACCCCTTGCCCGCTACATCCAGCCATCCACGACGACGACCACCACGCCCCGTACTACGACGACTCCAACTCCACGTCATCCTCCGTCATCCCTGAGAAGCGACGATCCTTCCACCCCATCACCACCACCACCAACACCTAGTACCACCACCAACACCACCACGACGCTAAACATATTTGCAGTGGATCCCCGTGAATCACAACGTTTACCAGGGCAACGGTACCCATTCGACTACGATCCCCGGTGGGATCCCCGACAACGGTGGTGGGCTTCTAAACGCCGAGCGCAAATCACCAAATAAAAAAACTAAAAAAAATAAAAAAAACTATGGATCCTCGGTGGCAGCATCCTTTCACGTGTCTCATCGCTGGACCGACAGGGTCGGGAAAAACACACTTCGTTCAACGTCTGATCCAACACGGGTCAGCCCTCATTTCACCGCCTCTAGCTCGCATCCTGTGGTGTTATGGAGCTTGGCAACCCGTGTACGAGGAACTGGCACGTGTCCCGGGACTCACCTTAGTGGAAGGCTTACCCCCTGAGGATACACCCCAAGACACCTTGGTGGTGGTGGACGATCTCATGACGGAAACGGACAGTCGAATCACCCGTCTCTTTACCAAAGGAAGCCATCATCGTCGGTTGAGCATCATCTATATCGTGCAGAATCTCTTCAGTAAGAACAAAGAGCACAGGAACATTAGTTTGAATGCTCAGTATGTGGTGTTATTCAAAAACCCCAGAGACGCTTCACAAATTACGCACCTGGCCCAACAGATGTACCCTAAAAACACGGCCTTTGTATGAGAAGCCTTTGAAGATGCTACCCAACCCGCTCACGGGTATCTACTCATCGACTTGAAACAAGACACGCCCTCCACCCTGCGATTGCGTACCCTCATTTTTCCCGGCGAGGTGCAGACGGTGTACACACCCAAATAAAAAAGAGTAAAGAAATAAAAGAAATAAAAGAAGAAGACAACGCACTCTAGCCGTCATTCATCATCATGTCTGCACGGATACGCAAGCACGCGCCGGCTCTGCGCGTATTACGCAGCGCGCCACCGGAGGTGGGCCGGGCCCTGGTGCGCGGAGCGGATGCGGACTTGGTACGGTGTTTGTGTGAAGTGGCCCATAATGTGTTAAAAGGCAATGTTCCACTCAGTCCTCTGCAGAAAGGGAAATTGCAACCGCACAAGGCGGGTCTCCGAACGTTGGTGAAGAAGACGGGCAGTGTCAAGAAAAAGAAACAGGTGTTACAGCGAGGTGGATTTCTCGGCGCACTCCTCGCACCCTTAGCCGCTACTGTACTGGGACCGTTACTAGGCTCCATCTTGGGACGCTAAAAAACCGTCATCATGGAACATACGAAAAAAATGATGCTGGTCGAACCTCGACTGTTACAGAGTTTGCAATCACCCTATCCCGTACCGGCCACAGTGCAACAACTCCAGTCTCTGGATGAAGAGATGAATAGTATACTCCAACGTCGACTACCCGATCACGAGAAAATTCAACTCTACCATCATACGCTGAACCGGTACCAGACGTTTATGGATCAATATAGAGGGAGTAGTACTAGTAGTAGTACTAGTAGTACACCACCACTGCCACAACTACCCACCACAACGCCTACTCTCACATCCCCGTCACCACCTTCACCTGAGCTGGAAGAGGAAGTGTTGACCAGTGTGCCTAAAGCCTTCAAGACCAAGGCCCGTTTATTGTTGGACCGGGTGAAACAGAATGCCGATATGAGTTGGAACGCTGAAGGAAAACTGCTGATTCGAAACAAAGTGGTGCCGGGGTCTCATATGACCGATTTGATCAACGATATGGTACGTTCTCGCAAACACTCTAATCCACCGGGCTGGGAAGTCTTTGCTCAGGGATTAAAAGACACGCACACCCCTCAAGAATTGGTAGGGAATCCTAACCGTTGGGCCTTTATGCAGCAATCGACCCGACACCAACCTCCACCCTCCTCCTCTGCTTGGGACTCCATGTCACCGCCGCCGCCGTCGTCCAAAATACCACAACCACGACGGGGACGTAGCCGATCTAAGTCAACGCGACGATCACAACGCCGAGGTAAGGCGCCCAAGACCTGGGGGGTGGGCCCTTACTGGGAACCCTACTAATAACTCCTATAAAAACCCGGTGCAGAAGCCAGAACAACTCAGTCGTCATGTTTTACCTGACGTTGCCCAGTAATAGCTCACTCGAAGTGCTTCCTGACAACACCTTGACCAAGTATGTCACTCAATTACCCCAACCGTTACATTTACCTGGACGATGGGAATGTGGACTGGTGGATATTCAATACCCTTACTCATGGTACAACGTACAAGACCGAGAAGTATGGTACGAAGTGACCTACCAAGGTAAAATCTACAGACTGACTCTCCCCCAAGGCCAATACGATACGCCCCAGAAGTTCAGTCAGGGTCTGATGGACTTGTTGGAGTACAAGGCTCTAAAGGAGAGCACGGATGATGCAACACGCCTGATAGCCTTTCGCTTCAAGAAAAACGTGTTCTTCGATGTCAACGCACACAACGACAAGAGCTTTATCATGCTGAGCCCTAACGTGGCTGTGAAACTCAGTCCTACACTACAGCAAATGTTACGGCTGCCTGAAAGCGTCTACACGGGTCCCACCATTGACAACGGTACCAGTTTGATGGATATGAAAGTAGGTATGTACGCACTGTACGTCTACTCGGACGCAGTGGACAGCCATATTGTGGGTGATGTGAACACACCTCTGTTACGGGTGGTGCCCATTAGCAAGACGTATGGCGATCAAGTCAACCAGAGTTTCAACCATATAATGTACCTGCCCGTACGACATACCGATATCAACACGATCACTGTGGATATAAGAGATGACACGGGACGCCCGATCGCATTCGAACGAGGAAAAGTGGTGCTGACACTTCATTTCCGACAAGTCCGCTCTCCTCACTTCGTATAATGTACGTGCCTTACCAGTGCCATACGCCCAGCTATGCCGACTACTACAAGAAACATACGGGAGGAGGCTTGCCCATGTTTAGCGGTGCACGCATGCAACGAGGTCACGGATTGGGGAACATACTGGGCAGCATTGTGAAAACGTTTTTACCCTTGGTGACACGGGGTGTCAAAGCGGTAGGGAAACAAGCGGTACGCAGTGGATTGCGCGCGGCCGGTGATGTGATGGAAGGCACAGCACCCCGACAAGCCTTCAAACGACGGGCTAAAGAAGCCGGCGGCGTCTTGATCGCCAAAGCCCTTAAAAGACAAACTCCCACACAGCGAAGAGTCATTCGACGTCCAACACACCGACGACGCACACCCCAGAGGAGGAGGAGGACTCAGACCCAGAAGAAGAAGAGGAGTAGTAGTAGTAGGAGAGACATCTTCGCATAATGGCATTCATTCACTCCGAGTCGTGTCCGTCTACCAACAGTGAATTGGATTTGTGGACTATTCCACCCACCCAAACCAGTGTAGCCGAAGGACGTTGGGTAGAACATCGACCCCTGGCTAGCCTGACGGGAGTGGGCCCCGTGGAATTTACCATTGAAAACAAAGATACGGCCTACCTGGATTTAGCCCACACGTACTTGTACGTGAAAGCCAAAATAATGGACAACGACGGGACGCCCATAGCGGACGATGTGGCAGTAGGCCCGGTGAATCTTTGGCTGCACTCCTTGTTCCAACAGGTGGATATAGGTCTGAACGATAAACTCATCAGTACGTCCACCAATACGTACCCGTACCGAGCCTACATGGAGACGCTGTTGTCGTACGGCAGTGATGCCAAAAAATCACACTTACAAGCTCAGCTGTACTTCAAGGATACACCCGGAGTCATGGACAGCATACTCGGTGCCAATAATGGGTTCGTCGTACGCAAAAGAATGGCAGCCCAAAGCAAGTCCATCGAGATGATGGGACGACTGCACGCCGATCTGTTCCTGCAAGACCGCTACATGATGAACGGTGTATCCATCAAGATCAAGTTGATCCGTTCCTTACCCGCGTTCGCCTTAATGGCCGGTGGAGCCGGTGGAGTCGATTACAACATCGTCATTGAAGATGCAGCCCTGTTTGTCCGTACGGTAGATTTGCAACAGGGCGTGTTGCTGAGTCACATGGAAGCCTTATCGAAAAAACCAGCCCTGTCCCCCATCCGACGCGTACAGACCAAGGTGTTCTCTGTGCCAGCAGGTACGATGATGGCCAACCGTGAAAATTTATTTCTAGGGGATCTTCCTAAACGTCTTACCCTGGCGTGTGTGACCAACACCACTTTCAATGGAAATTGGGCTGAGAATCCGTTCAACTTTCAACATTTCAACATCAACTTTGTGGCACTGCACGTGGCCGGCCATCAAATTCCAGCCCGTCCATTACAACCGGACTTTACTAACAAAAACTATGTGCGGACCTACCTGAACCTGTTTACAGCCACAGGACAAAACAACCAGGACGAAGGCAATACCATCACTCGAGACGACTTTATGCGTGGGTACACATTGTTCGCCTTTGACCTCACCCCCACCTTGGAACACGATCATCAACTGGCTTTGCTGAAGAAAGGAAACCTACGGTTGGAACTGCGTTTCGCCACCCCTCTAGCCCACACCATTAACGTGATTTGCTACGCCGAGTTTGATAACGTCATCAGCTTGGATCAGCAAAGAAACGTGCTGTGTGACTACGCCAGCTAAGAGTGATCATCATCATGGATACAGAGCAGCTGATGGGCATACTCCAGCAAGATCCGAAGATCCCCTTTCGAGGTGTGTTTCCACGCAATGTGTTTCCCACCCACTCCACCACCCCAGCAGCCTACATCCTGAATACAGACACGAGGAGTCGACCCGGTGAACATTGGGTAGCTGTGTACGTGGACACCCTAGGCCAAGGCGAATACTTTGATTCCTACGGACTTGCACCCCTACATGCCGATTTGGTGAAATTCATGGACGTCTCTACTACAAAGTGGCGTTGGAATACTCAAAGATTACAAGGACCCTTGAGTAGTGTGTGCGGACAGTACTGTGTGTTTTATCTCACTCACCGGAGTAGAGGACATTCTATGCCCACTATCGTACACATGTTTGATGATTATTGTCAAGCCGAAGACCGTGATGTTCTCGTCTGTGACTGGACGGCCTCTCGTTTTAATGTGCATGCTCCATTTCTCTGGTTAACTTAAAAATGTACTGCGCGCGCGCGCAGGCCACTTGTTTATTATTATCACGTTATTGTTATGACGTTGTTGTTCTGACGTTCATTGATGTTGAATAAAAGATGAAAAAAACACAAAAAATGATTTGACTTTTTTTTATTTAAGTCAACAAGAAGGGTTACACTATATATACAAATAGAATACAGGGTACAAATAGTAGTGGTATGTACACATAGAATAGTAGTGGTATGTATAAGGTACAACAAAAAATTCTGTCAGGAGTAGGATTCGAACCTACGACAGCATTCGCCGACCAGCACTTAATACCGGCGCCTTAGACCACTCGGCCATCCTGACTTTTACAGTTTTATAACTCGTGTATCAACAGTTATAGTTCGACATTGTTCACAAGTCCAAGTAGGTGGTGCTCACACCGTCGGCCAACACTTTTCGTTTCGGGTAAAAGAAAGTAAAGGCGTCTCGTTGCTGAATGTACGTGCGCATCTGGTGGTCCACCACGCGAAATCCTCGGTTAGTACCACTCGCACTGGCCTGGCTTTGCAGCACGTTCAAGTACAAGGCTTTGTCGATGTTGGGATCGCGCCGGCTCACTCCTTTGCAGCTAAACTTATTTTCCTCTCCGTCTCCTCCGTCTCCTCCGTAACAGTAATACGTCTTGGAGGAGAGCGCAATCATAGCATCCCCACTCCACTCCAGCTTGAACAGGCCCGGCGTACGCTTATCGTACTGGTAATGGTCACGTCGAGGTAGCTGGTCCCTGGTCACTGGTCCCGTTCCGCTTCATACTGGGTACGTAACTCCGGTTTCACCAGGGACTCCCAATCTGCATTAGAGACGGCCATGTAGGCCGAGTCGGTATCCATTTCCATGAGTTGCCAGTCTGAGGGATTAAAATAGACACCCATGAAGTCATAGAGAAACTGCAGCATCCTCAGCTTGGCCACCTGGTATACCATACATCCAATCTGCAGGGGTAAGTTGTACCGGATAATCTTCTTGGCTGAAGTGACTTCATAGGTGTCGTCATCGATGACCTCCACGGACCGAAACAGAGGAGAATTGACTTTTTTGCGGGCTTGGGCAGTAGTACAAATGTTCACGTTGACGTGCTTATCCTGGTTCGTAACCGTTTTTCCGTAATAACCATTGCCAGTCAACTTCCAACATTCACCGATGATGGCCTCACTCGGGTATTCATCACCTTGACGACGGGCCGACGTCACGATGTCGGCATTCTCCGCAAAACAAGCGTCGGATACGTACTGTATCACTTGGTATATTTGAGTAATTTCCAAACCGTGGTTCATGTACCACTGCAGTAAGGGGGTGCCCAGCAAGATTTTCTCGGCCCACATACTACCAATCAACATCCGTCGAGGTTGAGGCAAACACTCGTGTTGCTCCGCATAGGTCCTCATGGTGTCCCCAATATCCGCCCGACCCACCAGCGTGTTCTTAAAGATGGGAGGGCACTGAGCGAAGAGAGGCTTGAGAGTGTCGGGAACATGCAAGTCACATTCGACAAAGCCGTAGAGGTCCCCCGAACGAATGGCGTCCAACATCTGTGGCAGACTCAGAAGTCGCCGACGACTCAAGGGGTACTCGCGCTCTTTTAGGAAACGTCGTAAATGGGGTAGGGCCTGACACATCGTGTGAAATTCACACTCCCACATTTCAATCAGATGGTGTCCTCTCTCTTTCACATAATCACCGTTCGCCACCACTTCTTCCCGTAATTCTTGCGGTGCTTTTCCACGTCGCTCGTTGAAGCGTCCAGCGCTGAAATGGCATTCGTGGCCGTGCCAATAGCAACCGTAAAATTGGAATACGGTGGGTGTGCTACCCACCAGGGCAAACCCATCGACGGGAAGTCGACGATCTCCTATGCGCTTCTCTGTGGCGTTGGTCTGGTGTCGTATATAAATCGCCCGTCGATAGGCTTCCCAATCCAACCACTGATCAGCCAGATGCTTGTAGGGTGTGCGTTGCGGTGTAAAATGCCGATCTTCCGCCAACCAACGTGTATAATGGCCACTGGGCATAGGTTGGGCCAGCGACCACAGGTACAAGGCATTGGCATCGAAACCGATGATCTTAGCACAGGGTTTTCCACTGGGCAGAGTAGTGACGTCCTTCTCGTGATAACGGTGAAAAATAAGACTCGGGCCGCCCACAATGTTCTGCTTTAGACAATCATGCATGTCTGCATCTTTTTGCTGTATCAGCGAGAAGTACGTAGCACACTCTTGAAAAAGATGGCGAAGCGCCAGACCCGGTAAACTCAAGCACTCCTTGAAGATGTCGACGTGCATTTGGCGACGAAAGAGTTGCACCATTTTCTCGGCCGCTTCCAGGAAAGGAACCACATCTAGGTTATTATACCATATCAGGAAATCTCGCAAGGTCTGCATATGTTCATCGTTCCATACCTGCTGTAGTTCCCGGTACGTGTCTTCCGGACATTCCACTTGCTTCAAATCATCAAAAAAGGCATGCCGGGGTGGCAACTGTGTTTCCTGCAAACGGTCGAGCGATGATATATACGTGTAAGGGAACCTCCCTTTGGTTTGTGCACAGTTATAGGCCTTGACCCACTGATCATAGCTACAATTAGGAGTTAAATAGTTCCGTACATCCAGGAAATGCAGTGATGTGGTAGTGAGGGCCATATGATTATTGATCTTCTTGATCACGGACTTGATGGTATTAGCCTGGGCCAAGTAAGGGTAGAGAAATTCCTTCACCATGTTAAGATCATATCGCCCCGAGTTGAAGCCGAGCACCGGTAACTGGCCTAGGTATTGTAGGAAGCGCACTTTCAATTTCTCCGCATACGGTTTCGGTAAAGGTACATCCTGCGACTGAATGGGTTCCGGCTCCTGGGTCTCGGACTCTGACTCTGACTCTTCATCGTCGCTGAACGATACACCGGGTATAGGAATGCGGTCGTCCAGTTGGTCCAGTACGTGCTGGAACTTGGCCACCAACAATTTCGTACTAGCCGCACTGACTTGCTCTAAATACTCCATCATGCGGGTAATCAACTCATGGGAGTCCCCCGACGACACGAAGCAGACAGGCGCAGCGTCATAGCCGGGTACGTTGCTGGAAATACTGACACTCAGAGGAATATGGCGCTGCGTCCACTGCGTTTTTGCTGAGAACATGTCCATGGGCTCCAACAGGGCCTCAAAATCGTAACACGCCCGGTAGGGAAAATAACGGTCCTCTTCCGGTATGATCACACCCTCATCGGCCAGTTCCTGGAAAATAGTAGGCGTATTATGATACACTCCACCCGGATATACTCGCTTGACACTGTTGTCACAGATTTTCTCGTGGCGATGTAAGTTGTAAGACTGTTTAAACACACGATGGCATTGGGCACAACTGAAAGACTGAGCGTACTGGCTCATATTGTAGATCAGCGAAAAATGACTCACGCCATTGTCGTCGAACACATTGACTTTCATCGTAGCAGCATACCGTTCTGTTGAACGACGAACCAATTCAGCCACAAATGTATCCTCCTCGCATCGTAATCGGTATACAAAGACATTGATGTTGAACAGTGTTTCCACGTCATCCAAATTCTTGAACGGCACTCCACGGAAGTGCCGCTTATCCAAGTCTTGCTGCTGTAAATACTGTTCCCAATAGTCATCGGCCACTGTGTCACAAGCCTTGGGGTTACACTCGTCCACATGCACGGCCAAACACCGAAACAGACATTTCCGGTCTTTGTAGGGCCCCTTTGCCCCTGCTGTTAATGCATACAGGCCGTGTCGATGAAGCAACCAAGGGGGTAGTAGTACAGGAGCACCGATAGGATGATCTCTCATTTTCGTGACGAAAAATGTGACGTTGGTCACCATTTCCACAAGCCATTGGGTATTGGGGCGTTGCAACCGGGCCCATTCCAATGGATCCAACGTAGTCAATTGGTCGATGAGTGGCTCCAGAGAAATCGCATCCGTCACCGTGAACGGCTGATCAAACACATAGGTATTATTGCTGGGATAATAATACCGCAGCTGGTCCGTCTCCTTGTGCCGTAAAATGTACCCGAATGTCATATTCAACTTGAACGCTGTCACCTGATCTTTGAAAATGTTCTCGGCATAGGTAGACAGATACGTGAGGTCCTGCAGTCGGTAGTTATACAAGTCCAATAGACGACGGTCACGGTGAAAACAATGGCGTATGGTAGCCCAGTGACGTTGATAAATGTCGCTGACACGCTCGTCTTCAGGCAAGACTTCAACCGGAGGTACTGCTGGGTCCCAGGGAAAATCTTCTCCACGTCTCATGCTTTTCGTCTCATACAAGCGGATAGGCAAGCAGGCAGGCAGGCAGGCAGGCAGGCAGGTCAGGTAAGTCAAATTGCAATGAATACACCCCCTCCCTAAAAATCGACTCCTTTTATACGTTTTTCTACAATCCGCCATCTTAAACCCACCTCCCACCATCCACCACCCACGCCGCCATCTTAAACCCACCTCCCACCATCCACCACCCACGCCGCCATCTTAAACCCACCTCCCACCATCCACCACCCACGGCGCCATCTTAAACCCACCTCCCACCATCCACCACCCACGCCGCCATCTTAAACCCACCTCCCACCATCCACCACCCACGCCGCCATCTTAAACCCACCTCCCACCATCCACCACCCACGCCGCCATCTTAAACCCACCTCCCACCATCCACCACCCACGACGCCATCTTAAACCCACCTCCCACCATCCACCACCCACCCCCCACCATCCACCACCCACGCCGCCATCTTAAACCCACCTCCCACCATCCACCACCCACGCCGCCATCTTAAACCCACCTCCCACCATCCACCACCCACGCCGCCATCTTAAACCCACCTCCCACCATCCACCACCCACGCCGCCATCTTAAACCCACCTCCCACCATCCACCACCCACGACGCCATCTTAAACCCACCTCCCACCATCCACCACCCACGACGCCATCTTAAACCCACCTCCCACCATCCACCACCCACACCCCACGTGACATCAATACTCGCTTCTGTCGCCATCTTAAACCCACCTCCCACCATCCACCACCCACGCCGCCATCTTAAACCCACCTCCCACCATCCACCACCCACGCCGCCATCTTAAACCCACCTCCCACCATCCACGCCGCCATCTTAAACCCACCTCCCACCATCCACCACCCACGCCGCCATCTTAAACCCACCTCCCACCATCCACCACCCACGACGCCATCTTAAACCCACCTCCCACCATCCACCACCCACGCCGCCATCTTAAAATGAAATGGGTAGTTCGAAACTGAGGATGACAACCGTCTTGGTCGGCACCCATGTATGATTAAATTAAATGCCGATAATTAACAAAGAATTCCGTCCAAAACTTTTGGCTGGACTACAATGAAAACTAAGTGTAGAAAATTGGTTATCCAGTTCAGACACGACCGACCATGAAAATATGTGTGCCATGTGTGAAACATAAGATGTTGAATTATGATATTTCGAAACCGGAAACATTTTCCTGCTAGTTCAATACATCATCTGGTCTGTGTCAGTTAGCCGTGCCGATATCTGAGACAAATGAACATCTCTATTTATAAGTTATTGTGGATTTCACAACTGACACCATCGATACTGACACCACCGATACGTAGTCGTACACAGGTATGATTTAACTGCTTCCAATAAAACCTAACTACACCCATGCCACCCCAAAACAGAGAGAGAGAGAGAGAGAGAGAGTGAGAGGGAGAGAGACAGAGAGAGAGAATTTATATATATATATATAGACATATTATGGACAATATTTACATTTTTCTGTAGTCCATTCTGCGTTTTATTGTTTGATTAGACGTACTATTGAATATTTTTTAAACCACTCATATTTAAAACCAGCTTTGCCTCAAGCCTACGTTCAATGACCTCGATCTGTTATGCAGTAATTATACTTGTTAATTAATTATGTAGGGAAATGGGTATTTAAATCGTTAAAACTTGTCCCCAAGTCCCGTTGTTCATAAGACAATAAAATAAGTTTGATCTAACTAAACCTCTATTTAATTATTCATTTCTTCTCCAGGAACGTGTGCAGTCCATTGGGTCCAATACGACGATAGATGCTACCGAGGATTTTCAAGACCAGAAGGGACCACATGGACCCAGTCTAAAGAGCTATGTACCTGGGAAGGTGGGAGGCTGGTTACAATTCATTCAGCAAAGGTCAATGATTTGGTGTATAATCTTAGCAAAGCTATGAATCCCAGACCAGGATATGTCGCAATCGGTTTGAGTGATGCGAAAGAGGAAGGAGTATTTACCTGGGAAGACGGGACACCGATATCGTTTTCCAACTGGGATGGCAAGTAACAATTTCAACATTTTTTTTACCAATTTAAAAGAGAAAGCATTACACCAAATATAATTCTCGCGTGGAACAGCTCGTAAAAATAACGTGAATTGAGATTATTTGGAGATAATTGTACCATTTGACAAACCCGGAATCCGGATAGTCGTTTAACCAATTTTAGGCGAACGATATCCCCCAGACCAAGCTTTTAGTCTCATAAATATTTCTCACTTTCGCTTTAAAGACATTACTTTTCACATTACTCGTCTCTTTAATTTGAAGCTTCCACAATTCCATCTCTCCTTGTTTTTATAGTGTAAACCAGGCCCATGGGCTCATAACGGATATTATTTTTATAATTATATTATCGAATAGCATATATTTATTCTGCCGATACCTGGCCAGCACTCCGGGAGAAATCATTGAAACTTTTAACAAATCTGATAATGCACACCTGCATGATACTAAAGCCCCAAACATATGCACAAAATCTGCTCCTGTGCGTTTATTTGCACGTATTCATATTTACGTATGCGCGTAAATGTATAATTTGCTTAGCGTGCACACGGGTATAACAAGATATATGTAAAACAAGCGGCAAACCATAATGGGAACATATCAGTTCAAAGGTCAAAAGCCAAGATCACCATGGATTAAACTGAAATAAACATTTTATGCACAATAATTCAAGTTACCGTCATCAAATCTAATAGATGGCTCACTCTGATAAGTCCAATGAAGCTGATTGATATCACAGTCACAAAGGTCATATATTGCCATGACCCTAAACATATACGAAAAGATGATGCGATGTCGCAAAATATATTTTGTTTGACTATAATAATTTATGGAGATATCGGGCATGAATGTTCCACTGAAAAATTTTTGTTTAAAAATTGATTGAACAGCATATTTGCTTTGCGTTCACGTGACCAGATTTCCATACGATGCAAATTTATACATATGTAAATATACTTTTGTACAACCTTTGGCCTAGATGCAAATTTACACACATGTGCAGTTGCGTTCACATGCTGAGTTTGCACACGTGTATTTATTTTATTGTACATGCGATCCGGGCTTTGCCAATTAATACACAGGCAAGCCGTCACCAACCAGTACCACTCAGTAACTGGTTGGCTACTGGCTGGTGGAGAACTGATTTGTACTGGCAGGAAAGGTACCGTTCAGTTTTCAACTGATCAGTACCAACTGGTAATCAACCGGGTACTGATTGGTCACCCATTGGATCCTATGAATTTTCTACTGATTGGCAACCAATCATTTTACCAATGAGTTACCGCTATGTTACCATCCCAATTTTCCACACTTGGTACCTGTTGGTAACAATGCAGTAACACTTCAGTACCTTGGTTGGTTACAGCTCAGTTACTGAACGGCTACCAACCAATTTCTGCTTACCTGCCAGTACCTCTTGGCACTGGTAGGTACTGGTAGGAACGGTCCCCTTGTGGTACTGTTCAGTTGTCAAGTTGACCACCAATCAGTAACTGAGCTGTACCAACCGGTCACCAATCAGTTACCACACATTTCATTTGTGGTATAATCTATTGGTTACCAACCAGTAACTGACTAGTAGCCTTCAAGTCAGAACTGTATGGTACTGCAAAGTTGGGATCGTTGTGGTTACCAATCAGTTACTGGTAGGTAACTGGAAAGAACCTGGCATATACTACCAAGTGGTGACTGATTGGTAACTGCACGGTACTGTTCAGTCAGGACTTCATGATACCAATCCTGAACTTTCCGTGTAGTACCAACAAGTTACCTGGAGGTTACCAACAGAAAACTGAACGATACCAATTGGTACAGAACTGAACGGTACTTAACGGTGAAAGTTTGCCTGTGTAAAGGAGATACAACCCGGATGATAAAGGGTCATAACTCCTGGACTCACAGTGCACATCTGCAAGGCACTATGAGCACAAGTATGTAAAATTCGAAGTTGTTCACCAAATAGTAATCTAGATGTGGACCGGACAAGACTATCTTGATGTAGACGGTAAAGGCCATAACTCTGAGGAAATTCATCGAAACGTGTAAAAAGCCTGCTAGTGCACACCTATACAACACTTAGCAACTTCTAAAGAAATGTCTAAATTATTCGCTCATTTATCAGAGAGACACAGTCTGGACAAGAATGATCTTTAGCATATATTGATGTCGCAGATAAAGGGACATAACCCTCGGGAAAAGCATAGAAACGCGTACAATCCTGACAATGCGTACATCTGCATGGAATTGAGCATCTTCCATCTAATTTGGGAGTTGTCGATCAAATAGTACCCCATTAAACCGAGATATCTTCCGGTTTTACCATATATACAGAGATCTACAAATGAAGCTCTTGAAAGAGATGTGTTTTGAAGCATTTGCCAGACTTTTCTGAGCAGAACACAGCCAGAAAGAAGGTGATAACTATCACCCCGAAAAGGTGATGAGTTAGAGCCCTTTTTCATGATCACCTTTAAAAATGATGGCCATCACCTCTGAAGAGTGATGAGCAATGATTGTACATATAGGTCATGACCTTTTAAGGATTATAAGGCAAAGTCATCCCCCTTAAAAGGGAATGGCCGTCACCATTTAAAGGTGATGGCACTAACTCATCACCTTTTAAAAGATTTTTATCAATATTTTTTTTTCTCTGGAATATGTGTCAGAGGAGTTAGTACTTAACTAAGAATTTAAAAAAAAAATTCTTTCTAATCCCCTGTGGGCATATTTAAGCCTTTCTGGCATCTCTATTTAGCTCCCAGTCAGATGTGCATATTTGTGGAATGAAAGCGAAGCCGTCAATATGTGACGTCACAGACGCGAGAGCTCGCAAATGACAGGTAGCAATTTAGTATGGATTACATACTGGGAGAGAGTTTATCAGCTGTGACAAATCCAATTATCGGCTTTATCTGAACTGTGATTTTGTGGACCCGATTTTGTGGAATTCTTCACAGTTCGACTCGAGAATACTACCGCCTTATAAATAATAGTGTAAATTGACTCCATGATGCCGTATTGTGCGGCCTACGGCTGTACAAACAAACAGAAAAAAGGTTGTGGGGTGATTTTTTTCTCGTTTCCCGTGGATACCATCCGTTGGAAAAATCAGCAAATCAAGGTAAACGTACCCCTCCCCACAATGATTTTCCGGTCATTGCAGTTCTGCTTATTTTATAATATATTCCTTCCCCAGGGCTTCGTGTTTAGAATTTGTGCACGAGCTAAAAATAGCTCACGTCAAAATATTTAGGTCAGGAGAGGGTATTTGAAAGTCAGGCGAGTGATTGCAATATAATACAATATAAAATATGACCGTTTACATGAGCTAAATATCACTCTCGTGACCTATCTGATAATGTCACCAACACCCGTTGTGCGAGAAATTGCCTTCCCTCCCCCCCCCCAATGTATCTGAGAAAAGTCGGGAGCAGGACAGCTAAAACGTCGCAATTTGTTCTTTCCTATCAATTACGCTTGCTGGACGGCATATTCCTACTGGAAATAATTTATTGAACACAGATTTGCCAGAAGTAAAAAAAAATGAACTAAATCTCCACGGTACATGATATCTAACTTCGTGCTTTCAAACTGACCTGAACGAAAGAGAAAACTTCAAACTTGGGGTACGTCTCAGTGTTGAAATTTCACCAGGTAGGCCTGGACTAACAAATTATTTCGATCATTGTCTAAATATTTATTCATTCTATGGGGCCTATATATAACGTCCGGCATAGATAATAAATAACATACCAGTATGTGTTTACAAGTCGACCTTATTCCGGGTGTGACGGTTCGTCTGCTTCAGATTCGCTGCTCTGTTCCACCTCATTTCGGTCGTTTGGTACGGCTTCAGATTGATACGACAGAACGTCAAGATGTCCATTTATGTCCTCTGTATATAGATCATCATCACTGGCATATTCCTCCATGGTTTCGAATCGTTTTTTCCATTAATTATACAGCGATATACGCGATGGAGTAATCGCAAATCCACAGCTTAATATATACATGTAGCTCAGACAGCTGCCTGCAGGCGACGATCGCTTGTCTGACGTCACGCGGTCACGTGATGCCTAAGCTCATTAACGGGTTAACTGAAGGAAACTGAGCTACAGGTCTTTAATTGAAGAGGCTTAAATACGCCCACAGGGGACAAGGAAGCAAATGTTAAAAAAATTCTTAATTAAGTACTGACTCTTCTGACACATATTCCAGAGAAAAAAAAAAAATATTGATAAAACTCCTTTAAAGGTGATGACCAGGTCTGATCATCATTAAAGGTGATGGGCCATCACCTTTTTTCTGGCTGTGAATAGTCAAGATTTTCCATTTGTGTACTACATCAACACAACCAAGTGTCTTTTTCAAGAAATAAATAGCTATCTATCGTAAAATATTTCGTGGAGTTAAGGGCGAAGAGTTGCCTAGCTAGCGACCCACATTATGACAAACCTATTGTTGAGGATGGCCTTAGTCGCGCAGTTCATTCAATGCTAACAAATGACACAAAACCAAATAAAGTTAAAAAAGACCCACAGAGACAATTCAATCAAGTAGTTGGGCTTTTTGGTGTAAATTGTTGAAAGATACTTGAAAAATCCGTTTTCCCCTTGGATTTTCGGATGTGCAACAGTGCAGTAATTCGACAAAACCCTAGAATAAGCCAATCTTGACCATTTCCCACAACTACATTCCGGATCTCTGGATAGATCCCCAAAAATCAGTGATCTCGGTGGTTGGAACGAGCTATACCGCATTGTGTTTTCTCATGTGTATTGTTATTATGCCAATACGGTATAGCTTTGTACGCATGTACATGGGTGCTAAGTGTAACTGAAACTTCTACATGGGTCGTAACAATGGTACCCAATCCGGTCACCTGTAGCTCTAATTTGAGCATGACTAGATTGTAAAGAATCCACACAAATTCTGCTATGCAGAAAGCATATATTTACCAAATAAGAAATCGTTTATTAAAACTTGATAACCACAAAGTGATCACGGTGAGCAGTCGAGAATTTAAGATGCAACAGATGATATCTTTGCGTTAACATAATTCCACCATATCTCCAGTTCAAGTTGTTCCGTCTTTCCAGTTGTACGGAAAAATGAAGGTGAAGATTGCGTGGGAATGTGGTTCGATGGGACATGGTATTACTATTCTTGCGACACTCGTCGAAACGGAGTAGTCTGTGAAAAGGAACAGACAGCAAGTACGTATTCTATATTTCTCCCTATGTTCATCTCAGATACAACGCAGCCACTATGAACGATTCTAACATGCACCACGTTATAACCGTGCGCTGATTGGTCTACACCTCAAAACATACGGAGATTATCACACGATAATCTTCATTTGTTTGTTGTGATAATCATTCATTCACGTACCGAACTGGTGACGTCTTATTCTTGTGACGCAGTGCTACAAAGCTGAGCGACGATTGGTTCATTCACTGCGCAGTGGGCGGAGTTCATTTGCATACACTTCGCCATCCATAAGATGGCTTGCGAATCGTGTGTCTCCATTATCGCGGAGCGATATCCGGTACTTTACCGTATTCTGCTCGTCCTTCATCCGACGGAGAACAGACTCGAGAAATCTGATAAATTACAGGTTTTCATACCCCATAGGAAACAGACATTGCCTGGGCTTACAAAATATATAGGTATGAATAACTTTCGTATCATCCAAGAGGTGTGGTAGATCTGTAATTTTGAACAAGTAGGACATCACATGACTCGAAAATGGCGGGTTACGTTGGGGTTACTTCGGTAGCCTTTAGCTGATTGGCTGACGAAGTCACGTGATATTGATTTCTGGAAATTCCCTTTTGCAGTTGCCGAAATTAAATATTAAATGATATTAAATGATCCCAGCCTCCCCATGCTTACCTTGTTGTACACCCTGAATAGGTAGGGATATTACCTGTGTTGGCTGAGTGCGCTGCACGCCTGTTCGCTGAGTACAATGATCTTAGTATTCACTTGTATACACTCAATATAATCGCACCGTTTCAGATTCCTGTCCTCTCGGGTGCTACCGGGTCTTTGCTCAGAATTTGACATGGACCACAGCTGCTGAATTCTGTCGTGACCAGCAAGCAGCATCACTTCCTATTATTCCCTCAGCGGACGTGAACGAAAAGGTTCGCAGTCTGGCGAAAGAGTTTCTCGTTACCTCAAGAGTGGTCCCGATTGGGTTAATGGATCGTCTCGGTGATGGAGTATTTCTCTGGGCGGACGGAAGTCACGTGACATTCAGTAACTGGAAAGGTAAATATCATATGTATGAGAAAGGCAGACACAAATAGTTTGCCTAACGGGTGCGAAGGAGAGCGAATTTGGCAAGAAGAATGGGGCATTTCGGCTTTCATAACGAGACAGAAACACACACTTTGTATTAATTACCCTCATATTTGTGTGAAATACTGGGGCGAATATGCGTTAATTGCATCTATGGTTTGGCCAGTTTTCATTTTGTTTTTGGACATACTGTGAAATTTTAATTTATTGTCAGACAGATCACAATAAATTTGCTTTTCACGGAAGTAGTATAGTCACCGCAAAAAAGGTAACATTTTGCCGGGGGAGGTAACTCTTGCATCCGACAGGGGGCGCCACCAGGTCAAGGTTATAGTATACGAAGCGGCCATGCACGGCCTTTGACCTCTGAGGCCGCGTGGATGTCAAAAGTAGTTCCGGTCATGTCTGGCGGTGATGCGGTCGTGGAAAAAAGCTTCCGCGGAGCAAAGGTAGTCCCCGGACTTCAAATACGCTGCTGGTCCGATTGGGTCGAGTGAGGTATCAATGTGAAGCATTCGTGAAGGCGCATCTGATGGGCTGGGTGTGGGGTTAAATATCGTCATTCTGCGCATGCGCGGTAGACAAAGTGTATGAAAATAGACGTTTTGGGGTCTAGGGGAGCCACTAATGGTCCGATGGAGTCGAGTGAGGTATCAATGTGAAGCCTATGTGAGGGGACATCCGATGGAGTGGATGTGGGGTTGGATTATCGTCATTCTGCGCATGCGCAGTAGACCAAGGATATGGAAATAGATGTTTTGGGATCTAGGGGAGCCCCTAATGGGCCGATGGTGTTGTATGAGGTATCAATGTGAAGCCTATGTGAGGGGTCATCCGCCTGGACTAGCGTCTCGGACGTTGTCAACATTCTGCACATGCCCAGACAGGGAATTGTGGGAAAAGGGTATGGAAATAGACGTTTTGGGGCCTAGGGGAGCCACTAATGGTCCGAAGGAGTCGAGTGAGGTATCAATGTGAAGCCTATGTGAGGGGGCATCCGATGGGATGGATGTGAGGTTGGATTATCATCATTCTGCGCATGCGAAGTAGACCAAGGTTATGGAAATAGACGTTTTGGGATCTAGGGGAGCCCCTAATGGGCCGATGGTGTTGTATGAGGTTTCAATGTGAAGCCTATGTGAGGGGGCATCCGCCTGGACTAGTGCCTCGGGCGTTGTCAACATTCTGCGCATGCGCAGACAAGGAATTGTGGGAAAAGGGTATGGAAATAGACGTTTTGGGGTCTGGGTGGGCCGCTCGTGGTCCTATGGAGTCGTATGAGGTATCAATGTGAAGGATACGTGAGGGGGCATTCGCCTGGACTAGGGTGTCGTTCGTGTTCAACATTCTGCGCATGCACGGACAGGGAATTGCGGGAAAAGGGTATGGAAGTAGACGTTCTGGGGTCTAGGGGAGTCCCTAGTGGGCCGATGGGGTAGAGTGAGGTATCAATGTGAAGCCTACGTGAGGGGGCATCCGCCTGAACTAGTGTGTAGGCCGTTGCCGACATTCTGCGCATGCGCAGACAGGGAGTTGTGGGAAAAGTGCATTGGAAGGAACGTTTTGGGGTCTAGGTGGGCCACTAATGGTCTAATTGAGTCGAGTGAGGTATCAATGTGATGCATACGTGATGGCGTATCCTCTGGGTGGATGGGTGTTAGAAATATCGTCATTCTGCGCATGCGCAGGCAGGCCGTAGTATGGAAATAGACATTTTGAGGCCGATATGGACCACTATGGGTCCGAATGAGTCTAGGTAAGTTATTTTGTAGCTCTCGGGGTGTAGATGTCTACGTCACCTGTGACGTCACTGGTGACGTCATCAGTGACAGTAGTAGCGAAAGCGGGAGTTTCGGAGGTGCGATGGAGTGCATTTGGAGTAGATAACGGCCTATTTTTCCATCCAACTACCTGTTAGATTTACCTGTGAGTGTGAGTGTATGCGCGCGTGTGAGTGAGTGAGTGAGTGAGTGAGTGAGTGAGTGAGTGTGAGTGAGTGAGTGCGTGAGTGAGTGGGTGAGTGAAGCGTGCACAACGCCGGTGAGGCGTCCCCAACGCCCGTCTTAACGCATGGACGCATTAACGACGGTGAGTGAGTGAGTGAGTGGGATCCGACTGGACTAATGGTTCCGTCGTTTTCATCATGTTGCGCATGCGCAGTCTGGCCGTAGTATAGAAAGCAAGCATTTTGGGGATTCGTGGAGGTTTGTTGAGTGGTTGACCATCCCTGGTCAAATGGACCGTGTGGGGTATCAGTGTGAAGCTCTCGAATGGTTGTCACCCGGCAAGGCCTTACGCCTTAACGCCTGTCTCAACGACTTAACGCCCTATCTTTACGCCTTAACGCCCTAGCATAACGCCTTGACGCCATGATACAGACAGATGAGAGAACAACAACAACAACAAGGATGAGAGAACAATAACAACAAAAAGTTTTTTCATATAGTTTATTTTTCCCTCCATCATAACATACCCACGCTGGGGGAGCCGCGTTGGGTAGGTTTACAATTCAAGAAGTCTCTTGTCCAATCGGAGGCCACCATTTGGTCCTGTCATATTCGTTCTTGCCCGTTAGATGTATTCTCGGCTGTCCAATCAGAAGTCGCCGTTTCAGAAAGTTCCATCTTTGCGGTGTGACCTAATATCATTCTTGCTCATTCATTCAGCCGTCTGTACATATGTTAGAAGTCTCTCTTTCGAGATAATTGCTGCCATATTTCTCCATACAAGGAAAAAAAACGGCCTTTGGTGGCAAGCTCTCACTTCGCCCACTGGAAAATCTCCTCTCTCCTCGTGCAAAGATCACACCCGGCCAAGGGTACACCTTCAGGGCAGGTCAGGCATTGCTGGCGATGGTAGCGGAGATCCCCCGGCTCTCCCCTGGTTGAACTGTAACCCACACTGAAGAAATCATCTATAATTTCCATAGTTATGGGTGGGTATCTTTTGGTAACTCTTTTGGGGAGTCGAGCGGGAACTGGCACCTTTTCGTCAATCTTTAACGATTGCTCGTCTGCCTTGGAATTGGCTGGCTTCTCCATTTGATCGGGTCTGGTACAGGTTGTGAGAATGTACATCTAACATGCGTGTTTCCGTATTTATAGTTAGAGATGGGTAGGTTTAAAATTCAAAAAGACTCTTGTCCAATCGAGGCCGCCATTTGCATCTGTCATACTCGTTCTTGTCCGTTAGATGTATGCTCGGCTGTCCAATCAGAAGTCGCCGTTTCAGAAAGTTCCATCCTTTTGTTCTAGTCCTCCTCGGGCAGGCCTGGATATTCGTCGGGCAGCATATTCTGAAACAGTTGTTTGCGCATTCTAATCGCATTTTCCAGGGCCTCGGTGGGTGGTAGCCCCATATCCTCTTCCAAGTGACGCTTGGTCTTCATGATGGACCTGTGCGTGGGGTCGCCTTTCATTTCAAGGGACAGCAGGCTATACCGTTTATAGTTGGCCATGGCTGTTTTGCTGATGCAGGGCCGCATTTCGCTGTACGCCTGTTGTAAGTTATCCTGTCCGTCGTCGTCGATTACCGCAGCATAACTACGTATAGTTTCATCCACTTTCCTGGGATGTAGGCTGACTGTCTGAGGTCAAGCTCCCTGTATCAGTAGATAGACTGTCAGCAATCTCGGTTTCGGTATCAGTCGATACACTCTCAGCCGCTTCCTCAGTGGGCTCCTCGGAGTCTGGATGGAAAGTCTTCTGGTGTCGCATCATATCGTAATGTCTGGTGAACGTGCGTTCACACTCAAAGCAAGTATAAGCCATGTCGACGGTTGAACGTCGACTGAGCGTGTTTTAGCAATACACTTCATTTTATAGACGCCCGTCAACGCTTAGCTTAACGCTTCAGCGCCTTCGAGAATGCAGGGAAAGGAGATAGAAGGCCTCCTCGACACTGGGATGAATCATCATCGGCTCTTCAATTCGGGACGGCGGATCGACCTCCATAGGTTCTTCCATTCGAGGATGCAGGGAAGGGAGATGGAAGGGGTCCTGGACACTGGGATCAATCACCATCGGCTCTTCAATTCGGGGCGGCGGATCGACCTCCATGGATTCTTCCATTCGAGGATGCATTCCCATGGGAACTGAAATATCCGATCTGGTGAGTGGCGAGCGTGATCCGTGTATGACATTATGGTGACGTCGCAATTGACTGGGATGCTTAAAGACTATATCACACTCTGCACATGTGTGAGTGGGTACTTCGTGGCATGCACGTGTGTGACAACGTAAACTGTCCAGGCGATGAAAGGTCTTCCAGCAAGTCGTACACATGAACATTGTTGTAGAGAGTGTTTTGTGAATACACTTGCTTTTATAACGCCAGTCAACGCCTAGCTTAACGCTTCAACGCCCTGGTGAACTAGCTCAGAAGCTCTCATTTTTCTAGACACCAATACATCGAAATGCGATGACGCCCGCCAACGTCCGTCTCAACGCCTTAACGCCAGTCTCCATACCTAACTCAACGCGTTATGCATTGTCGATCATCACTACACGTTGATGTTGGCGGTTGATGAAGATAATTTCCCGTCTCCAGCTGGGTCTCCATAAAGGTCTGGGCACGGGTACTTGTGTTGGTATCCTCATTGGATATTATTTGTTTTTTTATGCAGCAGAAGTCATACGCGTGTCACCCATTGGATGTCATCTATGGGCGTGGTAAGTTGAGAACGCATGTGTTGGTGCTGAACGGTGACTCCATCTTGCGCTGTATCAATAATAGCATCGACATTGGCTTGACGTAACGCTTCGGCTAGAATATCCTCGTTGTCGGGTTCAAACAAGTTGGACTCTGCAGTGCTCATGGTGAAATGAGGGGACTGGTGCCGTGTGGTCTATTTATAGTGAGACGCTTTTGGTCTTAATGATGCGTTCGAACAAATGTTTCTTTTGTGCTATTGCTGTGACATACGCCGCTTTCCAGTTCATGCCCGAGGTTTTCAACATCGACGCTGTTCTTTCGATTTCCATATGTACTGGGTCCTTGTCCAACAATTTCGTATGGGTCAAGAGGTCGCCATACTGCTGACGTAAAGCCCGTCGTAGTCTGGGTGCCATAGTATTATGGGCTGACATTGCGGCTACCTCTTTCTAATACCCTTTGCGGTGAAACTTATTTCCTGTGGCCTCCAACATCTCCCCCATCTCGGCGTCCATTCTTTCTGTGAACAAATCCTTCCATAGCCTCGAGTTCACATTATGTTCATTCCCTTGTACGGGTTTGGGTTGGTCCTTCACGGTTGGGTGGTATTCGGGGACTAATGGTATGAAGGGGACACGCTGTACCGGAGCGGGTTGCTGCTGCTGCTCTTCCAGGAGTGGACTCGGCGGATGGTGTAGGGGTATATGACGTTGCGGTGATGCCTCGCCGGGTAACAGGTGGGTCGTCAGCCGACGATCTTCCGGGATATGGGCTTTTAAATCTGCGAACAGGTAGCCGTACGGACGACTTGTCGCTCCTTTAAACGCCTGCATGAAATGGTCGAAGTTCTGCGGATAAATTCGACTACTAAACACACGGATTTATGCTCTGTCGATGGGGTTGGAGAACAACACAAAGTATTGGCAGTTCATGGCAATATCTCTGGACGCCTTCCCTTGAGGAAAGAGATTCTGTGTCAAATAGATGACGGACAGATTGCGATGATGGGACCCTTTGGTGAATAGGTCCGCGATTTTCGAATTGTCCTTGGCCGCACTCATCAGATCATCGAGCACTACCACGTTGGTCTGCTCGGAATCGAAGTAATAGGGTTCGTCTATGTCGTGAGGAATTCCTGGGACAAAGCTCACATTCTGTAACCTTGTAATTTCGTAGGCGGGCTGCCATTGGCTAGAACACCAAACAACACGTGTCGGAGCTGGGGTTGTCACACCTTCCTCTAAGAACTTCATCACCCAGGACGTCTTTCCACACCCCGTGGGGCCGCTCACCGTCATCGTATAGGGATGTTCTTCGCCACTTGGTGGACCTATAGCGGGACTTGGTGGTGTCTCTTGTTTATGCGTTAGACGCATATGTCTGAGCATATTGTCGCGACGAGAGAGTGTCTTTTGACAGAACGGACATGTACTCGACATGGTACCCAGTCAAAGGATGGATACAGACTGAGGCTAATGGTGTACAAACGACCTTATATGACCACTCACTCACTCACTCACTCACTACCTCACTCACTCACTCCCTCCCTCACTCACTCACTCCCTCGCACACCCACTCACCGATCCCAAATTGCCTGCTTTCTATACTACGGCCGGACTGCGCATGCGCAAATTGATGAAAACGGAGGAACCATTAGTCCAGTCGGATCCCACTCACTCACTCACTCACTCACTCACTCACTCACTCACTCACTCACTCACTCACTCACTCACCGCCGTTAATGCGTCCGTGCGTTAAGACGGGCGTTGGGGACGCCTCACCGGCGTTGTGCACTCACTCACTCACTCACTCACTCACTCACTGACTGACTCCCTCACTCACAGATAACTCTACCAGGTAGTTGGATTGGAAAAATAGGCCGTTATCTACTCCAAATGCACTCCATCGCACGTCCGAAACTCCCGCTTTCGCTACTACTCTCACTGATGACGTCACCACTGAAGTCAAAGGTGACGTGGACATCCCTTCAACTCGTGGTCTATACCCCGAGAGCTACAAAATAACACATTCGGACTCATAGTGGTCCACATCGACCTCAAAATGTCTATTTCCATACTACGGCCTGCCTGCGCATGCGTAGAATGACGATATTCCTACCACCCATCCACCCAGGGGGTGCGCCCTCACGTATGCATCACATTGATACCTCACTCGACTCCATCGGCCCATTAGTGGCCCACCTAGACCCCACAATGTCTATTTCCATACCCTTTTCCCACAATTCCCAGTCTGCGCATGCGCAGAATGTCGACAACGACCGAGACACTAGTCCAGGCGGATGCCCCCTCACGTATCCTTCACAACGATACCTCACTCGACTCCATCGGACCACGAGTGGCTCACCCAGATCCCAATACGTCTATTTCCATACCCTTTCCCCACAATTTCCTATCTGCGCATGCGCAGAATGTTGACAACAGCCGAGACACTAGTCCAGGCGGATGCCCCCTCACATAGGCTTCACATGGACACCTCATACAACTCCATCGGCCCATTAGGGGCTCCCCTAGATCCCAAAACGTCTATTTCCATACCCTTTGTCTACTGCGCATGCACAGAATGCCGACATTTCAACCTCTACGCATCCCATCGGATGCCCCCTGACATAGGCTTCAAATGGATACCTCACTAGACTCCATCGGGCCATTAGTGGCTCCCCTAGACCCCAAAACGTCTATTTCCATACCCTTTTCCCACAATTCCCTGTCTGCGCATGCGCAGAATGTTGACAACTGCCGAGGGACTAGTCCAGGCGGATGCCCCCTCACAAAGGCTTCACATTGATACCTCATACGACTCCATCGGCCCATTAGGGGCTCCCCTAGATCTCAAAACGTCTATTTCCATACCCTTTGTCCACCGAGCATGCGCAGAATGACGATATTCCAACCCCACATCCACCCCATCGGATGCCCCCTCACATAGGCTTCACATTGATACCTCACTTAACTCCATTGGCCCATTAGTGGTCCACCTAGACCCCAAATCGTCTATTTCCATACCCTTTGTCCACCGCTCATGCGCAGAATGACGATATTTCAACACCACACCCAGCCCATCAGATGCGCCTTCACGAATGTTTCACATTGATACCTCATACAACACCATCGGCCCATTAGGGGCTTCCCTAGATCCCAAAACGTCTATTTCCATACCCTTGGTCTACTGCGCATATTAATAGTATCTGTGTTCAAGAAAACTGATCGTAGATATATTAATGTCGGAAGCCATAAAGCATTCTTTAGCTCGACTACATACAAGAGATATCATTCATGGGATGTTTCTTTCTTTATAGAGTTGCTTGAATTTCTCATTAAAAATATCTATGTGAAATTTGGCAACACAATATATCAGCAGCATATAGGTATTCCAATGGGTACTAATTGTGCACCCCTGTTGGCTGACCTGTATCTGTTCTCTTATGAATATGACTATATGCAGGCGCTTTCAAAAACCGATCCATTCAAAGCCCGTTCCTTCTCATTCACCAAACGCTATATAGACGATCTTCTCGCTGTGGATAATCGCTATATAAATGACGCAGTGAAGGATATATATCCACCTTCACTGGATTTGAAGGAAACTACAGATAGCCCTACAGGCACATCTTATTTAGATCTCTATCTCTATAAAAATGAAGCGGGCATTCTCTCTCGTCGACTTTATGACGAAAGAGATGATTACAATTTCGACATCGTAAACTATCCCTTTCTGGATAGTAATATTCCAGTGGGACCTGCATATGGCGTATACATATCTCGCTTAGTAGCATTTGCTAGATCCTGTGTTAGATGTGATGATTTTAATCAACGTCACAAAACATTGTTGCAGAAACTTATAAAACAGGGCTATTCCACCAAGCGCCTCCACTCAAAGTTTCTCAAATTTGGCGATACATATCGCATGCTGATAGCAAAATACGAACGTAGCGTGCAAGATCTATGGCGCTACGTTTCGTAACTTGTGTCTAATTCCGCTTAACCCGGAGCTAGGGGCCGTATGAACCCATGTACTTCAAGATCCTCATGGTACTCATATGAACAGTCACAATCAAAGCGTGACTGAGATACATCATTCTTTAGATGACGACTTTACAACGAATATTATGGATTAAGAATACTGATCAGCGATACGGATTTGATATTTTTGGAACATCATGATGTCTTGCCGGCATCATTGAAAACTGTTGCCCGCTTCTCTCTTGCAGGAAACAAGCCTATGTTTATGTATACTATGATTGTCTTTTTGAATTTGGTGCTAATACTGTTATATGGAATAGGTCTTTGGATTATGGACGCGGATATTCTCTAATGGACGACGGCTGGATTATGAATGACGGACTAGACGCTTGTAATTGATACCTCATACGACCCAATCGGACCATGCAGCGTATTTGAAGCCTGGGAACTACTTTTTCTCCGATGCAATGCAATCTATAACCTTGAGCTGGTGGCGCCCCCTATCGGAATCAAGAGTTACCTCCCCCGGCGAATTTTTTCTCCTTTTTTGCGGTGACTATACTACTCACGGAAACTTACAATGTTTCAGCTGAGCCGAACAACTGGGAAGGAAGGGAAGACTGTACAGAGATGCTGAGCAGCGGGTTATGGAACGATTACGATTGCAATTTGACTCAACTGGGATCTGGTTATGTGTGTGAAGGTGAATATTATAGTTACCTTTTACACTCTGGACAATCAAACTGCCATTCTCTGGAGGTGTCGCTCTAAACTGCGATCTCCGGAGGTAAACAAGGCGTACTTCCGTCAAAATAGTCGCACAGATGCAGCAAAGATGAGAACTTAAGCGAAATTTTACATAGCCCACCAATTAACCACGTTATTTAATCTATACAGCAGTCCCCACAGAGCTGCCGAAGTTCGTATCGAAGCAAAACAAACTAGTGAGCCGGACTGTAATTTCTCACCGCGGTCGGCTTGGTGTGCGTTTTGCACGATTTTCAAGGCTCACGGTATACACGAAGATCGGATATCTCCTAATCATATATCAAGTGAAAGCTTATGCCATCGAGAATCTGCTTCAGCGTTTGACTTTACCAGAAAATACGTATTTTGTCCATACGCACTAAACATATGTTGAGTAGACATTCTCGGGAGTTGAATAAGCCATCCTTCGGAGGGTGGTGCATAAATATATATACTTAGTTTGTTGGTAGTAGTCTTTTAAGTAGTGTTTTAAATTTTCTATTCCGCATAAAAATAACACTGAAGACATCGATTGCATTTCTTTGAATTAAGGAAACGCTGAAGGCATCGAAGACTGCAGCTCAACCCACTAAAAAAGAGGAAGCCTTGTAGCAACTACTAATGACACAATTGTCATTAGTGGTCGACTCTGCATGCAGAGTCGCCTGCTAATGACGCAGTTACGACATTAGCTGGCGATCTGACAACTGCTCATGACACAATTGTCATTAGTGGTCGACTCTGCATGCAGAGTCGCCTGCTAATGACGCAGTTACGACATTAGCTGACATTAGATCTGACAACTGCTCATGACACGATTGCGATAATTGTGTCATTAGTAGTTGCTACAAAGCTTACCTCTCCAGGACCTATCCCGATACCGATTGATTCTCTCGCTGGAATGCCTGTAAAAAGTGCCGTTCCAATATCCAGGAGAGGCTCTAGCGAACTGAAACCTACAAAACTATCGCGAGACTCAGGAGAATGTAAATATAAAATTTGCGTCTGCCTCTTTTTTTCAAGTCCAATTCAGTGGTTTAAATGTTAACACTGTAATATTGTCTTTCCAGTAATGCTACTACTATTCTTGGTAGGTTGGTTTACGAAAAGAAAATTATTAGCAATTATGTAGGATCCAATCATTAATAAAAACTAGCATAGACTGTGAAGAGACTTATATCAGACATTTCATCTAAATAATATGAACAACGCTTGATGCAGAACTGCAACTCTCAAAGCCAACAGTTCGGTAAAATAAACAATCTATAATATCTTCGCCGAATATTGGTTCACAGTACACAGATGCATTCAGACACTAGGCATGACTTCACCCCTGTGGCTTTTTAAACTCATTTTTTTATTCACCAGTTTCATGAAATATTTTTTTCCCCAAGAAACATAAAATCAACAGGTTTTGACACTTTCCCGAATTTTAATATTTCACTTATCCAATTCATAATAGCTCATTTAAATATTAAAATTTTCAAAATTTCTATATTTCTAAAAACCCAGAGTTCGGCGGAATTCCGATTTTGTGGGATAACTTGTCATTACTAATTTTTTCAGAACATGAAACTCTAAGGCGACTAATTGGGAAACTACTGGACCTATATTATCTAGAAACACCCGCACACAAAATTATTTTCTTCAAAAATACACGATATACAAGTTTTTAATTATTTCCATATTTTGACGAACATTCTGATTAAAACCGTACCACAAGTGATTGTGACACGTGTGCGGAGCAGCCTCTTTACGGATTTTTTTTCGTACAATAATTCACAGTTCATAGTTTGAATTTTTAAATATTCGTTAAAAAAAAGGTTAACATGGACGGGTATGCGTTTCCTCTACCTGTTAGAAGAGCGAAGCCTTGGGAGTTATACAGTGGACAATATAACCTCGATATATTCAGACCCATCATGAATGCAGAAAATCTTTTAATCTTAAAGGTCTCGATCTGATAATAAATAGTCGGATCTTCCTGGGATTGGCCCCCGCCCCCTCCTCCTCTTCCCGGTGTGAGAGTTACAATTCTTCAACTATGGGAAATTGAAAATGTCCTTATGCCTATACATATTTTCGGTATGTTTTCATATTTCAAGCGGGTTTCTGGTATTCTAACGAATTTTGTCATGATGCGATCGACGAAGACTATAGGGCCTACCTGTTACGGTTTCAAAAGTTGTATTTCGATTTTCCGCTAAATTCTTTGAAAATGATATTTCGTATTGGAAAATATATTTTTTTTTTATATTGTGAACGATGAGTTGTGGCATTTGCTCACCCGGGATTCTGAGTTTAAAATACTATGTATGCATTTTATAGGTATTTTCATGAAGGATTTTCATTGTGTAGAAAATGCAACACATCAAACGTTTTAAGATATCCAAATGATTGTTCATTATGTATTTTAAAAAGTTTTCTGGTTTGAGGTGTTGCAGTTTGTGTACAGAAAAGACTACTGTTTAATTGTGAACTCAGAATACACGAACATTTTTTTGGTGAAAATCGAAAATTGAGTTTTTAACCTAACATCCAGATAGGTCAATTACAAGCTTACTCGCCACAGGTCCTTCATACACAAGAAAGAGACGATCATGCCATTCAACCAATAGCAAACAATAATACAGAGATTCAGTTCAAATTCTGTAAAGGAGGTCGTGATCAAAGCTGTCATCAACAAAACTCCTATAAGACCATAGAAGACATTGTGATTAGTTTGTATTCGTATTAAATACAATTCTCACAATGAAACCATATGAACTGAAAATAGTTCTGTTATTGTATATAACCCTCCGAAGCATGGCTTACCCAACTCCCGAGAATGTCTACTCAACGTATTTTTAGTACGTATGGATAACACACATATTTTCAGGTAAAGTCAAACGCTGAAGTGGATTCTCGATGGAATAAGCTGCCATTTAACATATGATTTGAAGAGATAGGTTCTTCGTGTATACCGTAAGCCTTGAAAGTCGAGTGCAAAACGCACGCCAAACCGATCGAAGTGAGAAATTACAGTTCAGCTCACCAGGTTGCTTCGCTTAGATACAGACTTCGGTAACTTTGTGGGGACTGCTGTATAGGTTAAATAACAGATAAATAAGTTACCCGATGGGCTATGCAAAATTTCGCTCACCTTTCCATCTTTGCTGCATATGTGCGTTGAAATGTGCTGAATGCCAAAACACTGCCATACTCCGACTATTTTGCCTTCTTTACCTCCGGAGAGCGACACCTCCCGAGAATGGCTGTTTGACTGTCCAGATTGTTTTAACGGAAATCTAACATCTACTTGTAGTAATCTGTGATATTATAAATAATTCATACTGGTTCTTATCATTTTCTTTTATGTTGCTTGCGTGATATGTTGTATCAGTATGTCACAATATGGACGTCACTTCGATCAGAACGTCTAAGAGATCACCATGGACGTTAACATGGAATGAATACGAGTTTGACTGTAGGTCATAGATGTCTTAAGGAACAACTTGATTCTAAAGGTCACATACTGTACAGACATGAGTAGTAGACAAAAGACCGATCAGCGCCAATTTCACCCGGATGTAAAAATGACGTCACTTCCGGTTTGGGTGAATGGAGCGTGACCTTTGGACATGTCCAGACTTGTCTGATCATGTGATCAAGGCATGTACTGACCTATCTAGGTTATAGTTCCGGCAACCTTTGACCTCGAATTCTTCCGCGGTGATGCGGTCTGGTGGTGATGCGGTCTGCCTCCGCGAACAGAAAGTAGTCCCATGGGTTGACTTCCAATGTTAATGTATACGGGGAATACCTAAATAGACGTTTTGGGATCTAGGGGAGCCCCTAGTGGACCGATGGGGTCGAGTGAGGTATCAAAGTGAAGCCTATGTGAGGGGACAACCGATGGGCTTGGTGTGGGATTGAAATATCGGCATTCTGCGCATGCGCGGTGGCCAAAGGGTATGAAAATAGACGTTTTGGAGCTAGGGGAGCCACTAATGGTCCAATGGGGTCATATGAGGTATCAATGTGAAGCATTCGTGAAGGGGCATCTGACTGGACTAGGGGCTCGGGCGTTGTCACCATTCTACGCATGCGCAGACAGGGAATTGTGGGAAAAGGGTATGGAAATAGACGTTTTGGGATCTAGGGGAGCCCCTAATGGGCCGATGGAGTTGTATGAGGTATCAATGTGAAGCCTATGTGAAGGGGCATCCAGCCATGGGTGGGTGCATGTAAAATTTTTCCTGAAAAAAAAAACAGAACACGGACTTGATCGAAAAATCCGGGAAAATGCCTATATGGGGTATGGAGGGTATATAGGTCGCCGGGCTTACGGGGCTTGCCTATCAATAGAGTTATCTCCCCCTAGTTCCAGGGTGGGTGTATGTAAAATTTTTCCTGAAAAAATACGGAACACGGACGTTATCCTAAATTACGGGAAAATGCCTATATGGGGTATGGGGGGTATAGGACCATCCTGGGAAACCTACTTCCCGACATTTGCGGTATAGGTTGTGGGGTCTCGTTTTCTTAGTCTCGTCAAGACAAACATGATAGGAAGGGTCGCAGAGCGAATCGTTGAAATTTTTGGAAAAAGTTCAGGGACACCCATATAGACCCATATACGGGTTATGGGGGTATAGGTCCAATGTTTGTCCCACTGGGAAACCTACTTCTATACATTTGCGGTATGGTTGTTTGGATTTGTTTTCTTAGTCTCGTCAAGACAAACATGATAGGAAGTGTCCCGGCACGAAACGGTGAAATTTTTGAAAAAAGTTCGAGGTCTGTCTATAGCCCCATATAGACCCATATACTGGGGTATAAGCCCAATGTATGTATAAATCCATACTGGGTGGACGTGTTGGAGTATAGGTGAGTCCCTGGTGATCCAATGGTGTCGTATGAGGTATTATTTTGAAGCTCTCATGCAGGATCACTTGACTACACTAATGGTTCGTACGTTGTCAATATTCTGCGCATGCGCAGCCTGGCCGTAGTATAGAAAGCAGGCATTTTTGGGGGGTGTGTGGGTGTGTTTGGGTTAGAGATGGGCTATTCACGGTTCGAATGAGTCGTGTGAGGTATCATTGTGAAGCCTGTGTGAGGGGGCATCTGATGGACTGGGTGTGGGGTTGAAATATCGTCATTCTGTGCATGCGCGGAAGACCAAGGGTATGGAAATAGCCGTGTTGGGGTCTAGGGCAGCCACTAATGGACCGATGGGGTCGAGTGAGGTATCCATGTGAATCATATGTGGGGGGAGCATCCACCTGGACTAACATTCACGTGGCTTGGTGGGTCTGCGCAAGTGTGTGACGTCATTTCCGGTTTTTCAGAATGCTCAAACACTACCTCCAACTTTCCCGGCCCGCACCTTGGCCCGGCCCGGCCCGACCGCAGCGCGCGGGGGTTCTCCGGCCGCACGCGTGCGCGCGCGCGGGTTATCCGGCAGTGCGCGGATGCATATCGGGTCAAAAGGTCAAAGGTCACATCCAGGTCAAACGGTCCAAGGTCTCCCTTTCGGCAAGGTTCGGAGGGGACAATGTTGCGGCATCGATAGTCAGAGCTTGAACCCCAAAAGGGGATTGTAAATTAACCTGGGAAGGATGGACAGGTCCATTTGGACCAATCAGCGGTCGAGAAAAAAGAGCCAATGAGCGATCGAGAAAAGAACCAATGGACGGGTACTGGGATGCTTTCGCCTACATCTGGGTTCTTCTCAACGTCCGGGTTCTTGTACACCCGGGTAATGTATTCTGGACATGGATGGGTTACCTTTGGCTCCATTCTAGGCCACTGATTGGCTAATGCTGTGTTCAAAGCCAGTTTCATGCATTATGCTCATATAGAAAACACACAAGACAGGGTTTTTTGGTGAGATCTCATTTTTTTATTCAGTGAACACCAACAACGTGAGAACAACCACGTGAAAACTGAAGCCCAGAACAGGGGTCTTGTACATTGAAAGAACTGAAGCCCAGAACAGGGGCTTGTACATTGAAAGAACTGAAGCCCAGAACAGGGGGCTTGTAAACTTAAGCCCAGAACAGCGGGCTTGTGTACATTGAAAGAACTTAAGCCCAGAACGGGGCTTGTACATTGAAATGATGGGCGGCCCAGTCATATACGAGTACATCGCGGTCCTCGGCCTTGGGGTACTCGTCAAACATCTGTACGATGGTAGATAACGGTTCTTCCCCGGCATCGATGGTACAGGTAAAACAAGCAATATTGTCCGCACACGCTACTGGTCAGGCTTTGCAACGTTTGACTGTTCCAACACCACGTCTCTGTGCCTTGATCCATGAAGTCTGTTAAATCGGGATGGAGGGTGGCAGGCCGTACGGGTCAAAGTATTCGCCCTGCTGTTCTGTCAAGTACACGGCCACCCAATGTTCACCGGGTCGATCCATCGGGTCCGTGTTGAGAACGTAAGCAGCAGGATACATACGGTCTAATGGGAACACATCTCGGGCGAACACCCCTTGAAAGACCATACGTGTCCCTGGGTCATTCTCCAGCACGGTGGTTATCTGGTCTATCCGTGTTAGGTGGAAAAGTCACACAGGACGTTGCGCGCCTTGTCCACTTGAATGATGTTGTCAAACTCGGCGTAGCAGATCACATTGACGGTGGTCGCCAGGGCTCGTGCAAAGTGGATTTCCAACCGTAAATTGCCTTGCTTGGCCAGGGCCAGCTGATGGTCGTTCTCTAAAGTGGGGGTCAGATCGAAACAGAACAACGTGTATCCGTTCCCGTAGTCCTCCCGACTGATCAAATTCCCTTCGTCCTGGTTGATTTGACCGGTGGCTGTAAACAGGCTCTGATAGGCTCGAATGAAATTCCTGCGCCCAAAGTTCAGTATTAAGGCCGTGGCTGGGACCTGTTGTCCATCCACATGCAGGGCCAAAATATTGATGCCGAAATGTTTAAAGTCAAACGGATTCTCTGGGTAGGCTCCGCTGAAACTGGTATTTTCCTCACAGGCCAGGATCAATCGCTTGGGTAGTTCCCCCAGGAACAGGTTTTCTTTGTTGGCGCCCATATTTCCAGCAGGCACAGAGAACACTTTGGTTTGTACACGTCGGATAGGGTACTGGGCTGGTTTTGTTTCCAAGGCTTTCATGTGTCCCAATTGAACGGCTGGATTCGGTTTCACTTTTCGGACATACAGGACTGCGTCTTGGATGACAATCTTATAGTCAGCTGCATGCCCCTCTACGTCAGTGGCCATCAAGGCGAAGGTCGGAGGCGCCCGTATCAGTCGGATTTTGATGGGGATCTTGTTCAAGAGGTACCGGTCTTGCATGAACATATCTGCGTGCAGTCGACCCATGAGATCCACCGAGGCACTGTTCGCAGTGAAAGACTTCCGTTTGTTATATCCCACATTGTCCACCGTGTCCATGTGCTCGGGTGTGTCCTGGTAGAATAAAACGGCTGTCAGCTGAGACTGTTTAGCCTCTCGGCCATACGACAACAGTGTCTCGATGTAGGCTCGATATGGGTACGTGATGGTCGAGTCACTGATGAGTTTGTCGCTGAGAAAAATATCCACCTGTTGAAACATCGAGTGCAGCCAGAGATTCGTCGGGCCCACCGTTGCAGCTTGGATGATTCTGGTGCCAGCCCCATTGACCACCTTGGCTTTCACATACAAGTATGTATGGGCTAAATCGACATAGGCCGTATCCGCATTACTGATGGTGAACTCGATGGGCCCTGTTTCGTTGATGCTGGAGAGCGGGAGATGCTCCACCCATAATCCTTGTTCGGCACTGATCTGTGTGGGCGGCACGGTCCACAAATCAAATTCACTGTTCGTGGAGGGGCAGGACTCGGCGTGGATCAAGGACATGTTTTAAGAAAAGATATCCTGGGTCTTCGATGTGCGTCGTCGCTGGGTCGGTCGTCGGCTGGTGCGTGGTCTCGGTGGGGCAGCTCTTTTATTCCCTACGGTGCGTTGTGCTTTGGCCACCAATACGCCTCCCGCTTCTTTGGCCCGCCGTTTCAAGGCTTCTTTGGGTCTGACTATCGATACCGCAACATTGTCCCCTCCGAATCTTGCCGAAAGGGAGACCTTGGACCGTTTGACCTGGATGTGACCTTTGACCTTTTGACCCGACATGCATCCGCGCACTGCCGGATAACCCGCGCGCGCGCGCGCGTGCGGCCGGAGAACCCCCGCGCGCTGCGGTCGGGCCGGGCCGGGCCAGGGTGCGGGCCGGGAAAGTTGGAGGTAGTGTTTGAGCATTCTGAAAAACCGGAAGTGACGTCACACACTTGCGCAGACCCACCAAACCACGTGAATGTTAGTCCAGGTGGATGCTCCCCCCACATATGATTCACATGGATACCTCACTCGACCCCATCGGTCCATTAGTGGCTGCCCTAGACCCCAACACGGCTATTTCCATACCCTTGGTCTTCCGCGCATGCGCAGAATGACGATATTTCAACACCACACCCAGTCCATCAGATGCCCCCTCACATAGGCTTCACAATGATACCTCACACGACCCATTCGAACCGTGAATAGCCCATCTCTAACCCAAACACACCCACACACCCCCCAAAAATGCCTGCTTTCTATACTACGGCCAGGCTGCGCATGCGCAGAATATTGACAACGTTCGAACCATTAGTGTAGTCAAGTGATCCTGCATGAGAGCTTCAAAATAATACCTCATATGACACCATTGCACCAGGGACTCACCTAGACTCCAACACGTCCACCCAGTATGGATTTATACATACATTGGGCTTATACCCCAGTATATGGGTCTATATGGGGCTATAGACAGACCTCGAACTTTTTTCAAAAATTTCACCGTTTCGTGCCGGGACACTTCCTATCATGTTTGTCTTGACGAGACTAAGAAAACAAATTCAAACAACCATACCGTAAATGTATAGAAGTAGATTTCCCAGTGGGACAAACATTGGACCTATACCCCCATAACCCGTATATGGGTCTATATGGGTCTCCCTGAACTTTTTTCAAAAATTTCACCGTTTCGTGTCGGGACACTTCCTATCATGTTTGTCTTGACGAGACTAAGAAAACAAATCCAAACAACCATACCGCAAATGTCTAGAAGTAGGTTTCCCAGTGGGGCAAACATTGGTCCTATACCCCTAGTATGGGGCTATATGGGTCTCCCTGAACTTTTTCCAAAAATTTCAACGATTCGCTCCGCGACACTTCCTATCATGTTTGTCTTGACGAGACTAAGAAAACGAGATCCCACAACCTATACCGCAAATGTCGAGAAGTAGATTTCCCAGGATGGTCCTATACCCCCCATACCCCATATAGGCATTTTTCCGTAATTTAGGATAAAGTCCGTGTTCCGTATTTTTTCAGGAAAAATTTTACATACACCCACCCTGGATCAAGGGGGAGATAACTCTATTGATAGGCAAGCCCCGTTAAGCCCGGCGACCTATATACCCCCCATACCCCATATAGGCATTTTCCCGAATTTTTCGATAAAGTTCGTGTTCCGTTTTTTTTTTTCAGGAAAAATTTTACATGCACCCACCCATGGCTGGATGCCCCTTCACATAGGCTTCACATTGATACCTCATACAACTCCATCGGCCCATTAGGGGCTCCCTTAGATCCCAAAACGTCTATTTCCATACCCTTTTCCCACAATTCCCTGTCTGCGCATGCGCAGAATGGTGACAACGCCCGAGCCCCTAGTCCAGTCAGATGCCCCTTCACGAATGCTTCACATTGATACCTCATATGACCCCATTGGACCATTAGTGGCTCCCCTAGCTCCAAAACGTCTATTTTCATACCCTTTGGCCACCGCGCATGCGTAGAATGCCGATATTTCAATCCCACACCCAGCCCATCGATTGCCCCCTCACATAGGCTTCACTTTGATACCTCACTCGACCCCATCGGTCCAATAGGGGCTCCCCTAGATCCCAAAACGTCTATTTAGGTATTCCCCGTATACATTAACATTGGAAGTCAACCCATGGGACTACTTTCTGTCCGCGGAGGCAGACCGCATCACCACCAGACCGCATCACCGCGGAAGAATTCGAGGTCAAAGGTTGCCGGAACTATAGCCTAGATAGGTCAGTACATGCCTTGATCACATGATCAGACAAGTCTGGACATGTCCAAAGGTCACGCTCCATTCACCCAGACCGGAAGTGACGTCTTTTTTACATCCGGGTGAAATTGGCGCTGATCGGTCTTTTGTCTACTACTGACATGCATCCACATGGGATTTCTCGACTCTATACTACAATCCCTTATCACGACCTTATTGTCCGTCTTCGTTCCTCAATAGAATCGGTGTTCAAGAAAACTGATCGCCGATATATTAATGTCGGAAGCCATAAGGCATTCTTTAGCTACAAGTGGTATCATTCATGGGATGTTTCTTTGTTTATAGAGCTGCTCGAATTTCTCATTAATAATATATGAAATTTGGCAACACAATATATCAACAGCATATATGTCTTCCAATGGGTACTAATTGTGCACCCCTTTCGCCTGATCACTATCTTTTCTCTTATGAATACGACTATATGCAGACGCGTTTGAAAACAGATAATTTCAATGCCCATTCTTTCTCATTCACCAAATGCTATATAGACGATCTTCTTGCTGTGGATAATCGCTATATAAATGACGCAGTGAAGGATATATATCTACATTCACTGGATTTTAAGGAAACTACAGATCTTATGCGGGCCTTCTCTCTCGTCGATTTTACGACAAATGATTACAATTTCGAAATCGTAAACTATTCCAATCTGGACAGTAGTATATCGATTACAATGAACTAAAAACGTACATCGATATGACATACATTTTAAATAGGATAGGAACTATCAATATTCCTCGTTCTAATACTCAGAAACAGAACTGTAGACATGTCTAGGATCTTAAAACATAACCCGTAAAACTGATCAACCGAGCCATTAAAATCTAGCGTTGTGACGTTTACCATACACCTTCTACAAAGAGCAAGAATCGGGTAGAGAACCGCCGATCTATAAATGATATACAGGTGAGAAAAATTCGCCCCAGAAGTGAAACGCATTGCATTAATGGTGCTCAACCATCCATAATATTATCAGAAACAACCCAAGTGCTTCTAACGCAGATGATCTGGTCACACGAAAGGTTTCAAGTGGACAAGTGCTATCAACACTTTTACCGGAGTGTTTAACCACCCTGTGTAGCACCAGTAACAGTTATCCAGAGCTACAGTCAACACCATTATTTCAGAGCTTAAACTCCCTATGATATTTAATATTTAAAGTGATTCAACGCAGCTAACGTAATCCAGTACCTCAACCACCTCGACGACTGCCTTTGATTTAGCCCGTCAACCAATACTAATAATAGTGCTCACCATCGGGGGGATATCATCGTTTAGCAAGGAATGCTGGAACCAGAAAGACTGCAGCTGAAGAAAATGGTACACCTGCCTGGATGGGGGCATGGAAAATTGGACAGACACCCCCCAAAATATCTGCCAACTGAGGAAACACTAAAACATTCAATGCTGTAACCGAAAGAGCCTGCCAAAGAGATCATGGGCACAAAGACCATCACAGCTTATTCCAAGCCACGGTGAACAGCTTTACAGAAAAATCATACAGAACAGCAAAAAGAAGTTTAACAAAAGCAAGGACCTCATCAACTCGAAAAACTTCAGGACATTCAGGAGGAATACGAAAATAAATTCTGGACTCGGGCAAAGGAAACATGAATGGTCGAATTTTCCCCGTTTGGGTCGTCTATCGAACGGCAACATATTTCATCACTTCCATAAGATGGATTGATAGGTCTATTTTATCATTGCTCTTGGATATTTGTATCTAATACCGCCCAAGCCTGTGCCAGGGGGTCGTGTGGGCATGTCACCCTAGATGTCCACATGAACAGCTACAATAAAAGCGTGACTGTGATACAAATCGTCACAGAGATCGTTGTTGGTTCTGGTGATGTTTTTACATATGCACCCAGAATATTGGCCTGTGGGGTTACATGATTTCTTGTCAATATTTTCGGCATATTTTCCACCATCTTCACATGTAGTGTTTAATTCGCCACACTCGTCAAACGAAAGCCACGGAAAGAAAAGTCCACGTCTTGATAGCAAGTGAGAAAAACAAATTGGGATCTTACCAGACTGGAAAATCAGATGACTTGACATGGCGATTACATCATTGCTCTTCGATATTTGATATACCACTAAAGCCGGTGTTAGGTGACGTGTGGGAATGTCATTGAAGATGTCTACATGAACAACCCCAATGAAAGGGTGGCTGGCTCTAGTGATGTGTTTAGATATGCAGGCAGAACACGGGCCTGTGTGGTCACATGACTTCTTGTCAGTACGCCGGAATCTTTTTCCATTACCTGAAAATGTTGCGTTTAATCATTATCTGTTTATCGTAAGATTCTGTTGGTGGACGTGTCTTCCCCGAGGCCATCTGTGCAAATCATTGTGATTGTAGTTTGTAACTGTGGTTAGCATGGTGGAGAATGAAGCGCTTGATCGGCGTCAGGCGTCAGACTTGTGTCGGCGTCAGGCGTCAGACTTGTGTTCTGAATAAGAACTCGCAGTCTGCTATATTTCCTTTTAGACCGTTTCTAGGTTCATCACTTTCCATCAGATGACTTGCTAGGGCTATTACATATACGGCTATCGATATTTGTATCTAACATCACTCATGCCGTTTTTAGGGGCCTTGTGAGCATGTCGTTCAAGATATCTACATGAACAAGTACAATAAAAGCGTGGATGAGATACAAATCATCACAAGGAGGATTTTGTGTTTCTTGGGCTGTGTTTAGATATGCAGTTAGAACACTGGTCTATGGGGTCACATTACTTCTTTTTTTTTACCACTTTCATACAACAACAACAACAACAACAACAACAACAGTGCATTGTTCTTGTGAACATAGGAGACAACAGACAGGCTAAAAACACACATTTTTATATATACGAATGAGCTAAACATGGTTAAACAAACATAGGCTCGGAGCATCGCCCACAAAGAAAATAGGTGATGGTGAGAAGTAAAATATCGTGATTTAAATTCACGATGGAATATTCCGAAGTGGATTTAATTAAGCCAAGTGGATAACCGAAGGGGACTTAATTAAAGCATGACAAATGAGAAGTAAAACATGAGCTGGATATAGCATGTATAGTGGGAAACGGATAAAAAAGAAAAATACAAGAAATTTGTAACATTCCAGAACTCATGTGAGAACACCATCACGAGAACCCAAGAGAGAATTGAGGACAACAGGCTATCGTTTCAGGACTAGCTGCTAAATTTTCAAAAGCATGAATACCTACATTTCAAGTCTAACCATGCATCGGCTGATCAGCTTTGGAGTGATCAGCACTTCGGTTTCTGACAAACAGGATTCTGACAAACAGGATGATAAACCAGGCTCTAAAGGATAGAGGCAACACAAACTGAACACAAATGAACACAATCATTACAGCCAACAATACAAGGACTACCATATCACACGTGGTCAGTGTATCAGAAGGTGCCGACACACATTTCAAACAAGGAAACCCGTCACAGCCATCGTCAGAAATTAGTTCTAAATAGTGACAGTAAGGGGAAAAGGTTAAGAAAACAAGATCTTTTGGTCGGAATTTACACTTCATAAATACCATTAGCTCTAACAGAAAATTGTTAAATAAAAACGGGACATTATTACGTGTACTCTTTGATAGCGAATGCAATCACATAAACTCTAATGACTAGATATCATATTCACACATTTAGCGATTTACGAAAATCGACGTAACAGAGAAGAGGTATGTTATTTTCAGTACTCATTTCGTGAACTATGTCCTATGGACAACGTCATTCAAACGAAATCTACGAGTCTTTCGGGTTTCAGCTAGTTACTGGTGGTCAGTGAACTTGATCGTTGACCTTTTTACCTCCGTCGATCAGACGGAGGTCTAGGAGCGCAACGTGAAATCTTCCGCCAAATAATTGTCATATGGGGAACCCACGACTCATAGTATTTCCAATAGGGATCGTCATGGTTCCCGACGAAATCTTGAATCTTTTCTTTGGACACAAATGAATGCTTACGTCACAAAAGGTGTGTATCCTTTGCAGCGCTTCCACCGGGTCTCTTTATTCGAGGGTACTAAATTCGCGCGTCTACTTATAGCTTCGCAAGCTCTACCAGGCATCCATTACGTTCTGCTTTGCGCCTCTCCATGTAGCGCTGTAAGGGTCTCACGGACTGTGCCGGAGTTGACCCGAGGTCATCTGTTGCCACAGTGAACGAACATGGCGACCGTCTAACTGGGCGAATTGATATCAGTCGCTTCTCACCGATATATATTTCCGCAACATATAGTTTTACGGTAATCTGTCAAAAAGCTGCCTTCAAACTGTGTGAAACTGGCGTTTTGGCATACACTGAATAACTGTTTAGTGTATTTCGAGATAAATATACATTTTGTGATCAGTAAAACAGTCAGATAGAACAGTTCTTGGTTTTACAAGAATCCTGTAAAAAATGGCGAGACCCCTACAGGGGTAAATGCAGCGTAGCGCAAAGCACCCTGGGAGAGGATGATAGCTTCGCGCTGGTACAGATGGCCGGTATCAACCACCTCGCTGGGGGTCTAATAACACCCCAGCCACCAGTCAGATTTTTGGACCGGATTCGGGGCCTTCGCGCACATCGCCGGAAGTGACATCATATATAGTAAAATAGATGTTTAACGAAAATTTTGATTACTTTTCAAGTCTGCATAATACCTCCGTTGACCTAGCGTTAAAAAGAATTATCTGGAGATAATTTTCCCTGTTTATCTGGACAGAGCATATGAAAAGTAGTTCGCTCATGTGCAACACTAAAGGAGTCGTTTGGTCGGATTCAAACTGAACCGTGCGTTGGTTGGTTTCCCCTGTACGTCATAGCAACGTAGTAAAGGTTAACTTCCGCTATTGGAGGCAGGGATGTTATTGGAGCCTGCGAAATGGAGCATGCGCTGTGGGGAGGTTGGGCCGGTATGCGACGAAGACAAACCTGCGCTTTCATAAAAAGTAAATTTTCACGAAAGAAAAACTCGCATTCCAGATAGTATAATTGGAAACTTCCTCGAGAATCTCTGAATCGGCAAAAAGATAAAGGACGAGTGTCATTCACCAGGATGCGAGTCGGAAGTGAGAAGTCAAATTCAAAGTCAGAGGTCAAAAACGTAAAACTCCGAAGAACTCTCTCGGCTTTTTCTTTTCTTTTTTTTTTAGTTGGGGGGTGAGGGTTGGGGAGATAGCGACTGAAAAAATATATCTTCCCATGCTTCAATCGTTATCTGTGAATCCGATCAACAACCTAGCCGGATAATCTGTCAAAAATTATCCGTCGTCTGGGTAAGGTTGAAGGGTCATCGGAAGCTCGAACTGTGATACAGGCAAAAACTGTTGTTGTTGTAGTCTGGAAAAATAACTCTGCCTCACGAGGCGCTCTCTCGGCTTTTTCTTTTCCTTTTGTTTGAAGATGGGGGGGGGGAGATAGCGACTGGAAATATATATCTTCCCATGATACTTCAATCGTGCGCTCATGAATTCCACGGAAAAGCGGACATTGCTAAACAGCCCTTTTTCGCAAAAAATTCACTCCACATTCTGTCGTAGACCCTATATTAGCATGCTGTTTGCTCTATTCCCTTCCTATGACCCCCGGGAACAAGCCAATAATAGAGAAGATGTGTTTTAATAGCGAAATATTTTTCCCGCAATTTTTTAACATGAAGAACTCGGGAAATTCTAAATTGTCAAAGAAGAAAAATTGCACTTTACTGAAAACTATACTATTTTGAAACATCTGCAGAAAAGATATGCATGTGGCGGGAGCTGTATACCTTAGTAAAAATAAGAGGTCAGAGTTTTAATTTTCTAAGTAGAAGAGATAAATTCACTCTAGGAATATTTTTTTGAAGAAAATGTGTAATTAATAAAGCACTTTTACCGATAAGATTTAAAAAGCGCACTCGTGATTCCATCACGATTTTTTGTCGATTCCGTCACGGACTAGATTTAACCCCTGGGATGATCCAGTCGCGTTTTTCTCACGATGAAAAAAATCTTATCATCCTTGGGTACTGTATGTTAGTAAGAGATGTCATATAAGAATAGTCAGATTGAAACAGAGCAGCAAAAAATAGACAAGCAACACTAGTCAAGAGTCATGTCCGTTTCAGGTGATTCCGTCACGAACATTTCGAAGCATGATTTACTGAAAATGCTGGATCATCTGTAGATTTTCATGGATCCGTAAACAGATGTCATATAGAATAGCAAACTAAACTTGAAACTACATGGGTATGACCACGGAACTTCCGAGTACATGACTTTGAATAAAGAAAAAGTCTTCCCAACGGTGATTCCGTCACGGTGGAATTCATGATCTGTGAATCCGATCAACAACCTAGCCGGACAATCTGTCAAAAATTATCCGTCGTCTGGGTAAGGTTGAAGGGTAATCGGAAGCTTGGACTGTGATACAGGCAAAAACTGTTGTTGTTGTAGTCTAGAAAAATAACTGGCATGCACTCTATGGAGAAGGGCCTCGTGAGGCACAAAGTGCAATTTTTTGTTGTTGTTTATCTGCAAATCCGCTCAACTCGCTTGGTATCTTTCACTTGTTCTCACAGTTGCCTGGCCTGTGTGATATTGGGTGGTCGAAGTCTACGTATAGTTTTTTTCAATAAATTATGGAAATTAATATAAACATATATTTTTTTTAATAGATTTTTTTATAAGTGTATTTCTCTTTCATCTTTGGCTCAATTAAAGTCATTCTCTAAAATGTGAAGCCGAGTTAATACAGTTTTTAATTATCTACCAAACCCTGCCCTCTATGACATAGAATAAAAGAGAAGTTGGGAATAGAACCGCTCAACACAGTCATTTCTATAAACATCAAGTTGTACATAAGTATTTTTACTTACTCTGTACAAGCTGAGGGCATTTTTGTGGCTTTTGAAAATTTTGAGATTTTTGCGAGTCTGTCCATATTTAACTAAGCGACGTCCAAGCGAGCTAATGTACGCGCGTTATATTCATATCGAGTATGGTGCGGCTTGTGTTCAATGAGGCTTGGAATGTTTATACAATTAATTTTCTTCTCACTGTTACACAATAAATATTTGCTGCGTGGAATCCAGTCATTTGTTCCATAGGGGCAATATTCTCATCAGCCATCACCATTCAATGTGAATGTGATACATGTACAAGTCCATGGTCATTGATACAGTAAGGTGAAGGCGAAGGTGAAGGCGAAGGTGACCTGTAACACCAGTATACAAAATTATACCGAGCGCATTGAATCCTCATCATATGATGTTGTGACAGATCAGAACGAAGTGTCGGTAAAATCAGGTGTGTTTTGAAGAGCATTCTCTCATCAATGATGATGCTATACTGTACACATACAAAATATGAAGTGTTGCTGTGTTGGGCCTATAGCACAAAATCACAAGCAAGTTGGTACAACTAGGCACACAGGGTCTCATTTCTGTCGCTAACGTGTTGATTTGGGTGAGGGGATCCTCTCATGGGGAGGTGTGGATGGGATGGGGCCTTTCCAGGTTTTCCATCAATATACTCTATTCCATACCCCAATATTTCAAGCACGTCAAATCAAACAAAAATTATTTGCTGGGAATGTGACTTTCACATCCCTGTCTGGACATGCTAGTGAGGAACCCTCAATCCCAGATTAATTACCATTGATGAAGCTAACGTCCAACAAATGCAAAATTGAGCTTGGCATCCGGCCGTATGTTATTCAGTGATGTATTACGCTACGGACCCTGTTGCCTCGACGGAGGTCTTTGCGCTCATCCAGCGCTTGTTATATTATGATTTCTATACGTGAAAGCAATACGTTATTAAACGAAATTTACGAGTCTTTCAAGTTTTTTTCTAGTAACTGGTGGTCAGTGAACTTGACCGTTGACCTTTTTATATTATGATTTCTATACGCGAAATCAATTGTATACACAGATTACATGCAAAACACGCTGATCCAAACGTTACCGAACACAAGCGTTACAGAAACACACTAACACATACATTACCGCTTGCCAAGAACAAGATACTATGAAGTTAACTTCAATGAATGTAATAATGATATCAAAGTCACGTGGACAACTTTGAACGTACTTTTAAATCGTAAGAAAAATACCCAACTCCCCAGCGTTTTTTTATAGTGTTGATCAAAATGATCCTAATGCTATAGCAGATGTTTCAATGATTACTTTAGTTCTGTGGCTGACAGGGCAATATCAGCAGAAATTTCAACTGGATCCATACACACCGACTGAAATTACAGCCTTAAATGCAGTACACCAGGAATTGATGGCGTTCGTTTCTCTCTGATAATCTGATTTGCTCGCCGTCAACTCACATCATTAACTTAGCGTTCGAAATTGAGTACGGTTTTGTACCCGATCCTGTAAAAGGGATCAACGTTACTCCACTATTTAAAGATGGAGGAGTAATCTATTCGAAAACTGTTGACAAATTTTGGTGCTGCCTTGTTTCAGTAAGATATTGGAAATACTATTAATTAAAAGGATGCTCACTTACTTGGATAAATGTCCTATAATCTGTTCAGATCAGTTTGGGTTTCGCGCTAACCACTCAACTTTCTTAATCGTTTTATTTCTGCATGACAAACTGGTTACCGCAAGGGAAGATAACAAGTATTGCATGACAACGTTCTTAGATCTACCAAAAGCTTTTGATCTTACTACACAAATTAGATCATTATGCCATTCGAGGAATTTCAAATGAATGGTTTCGCAGTTATTTATCGACCCGTACCCAGTGTACGCAATATAATACCAGGTTATCATCTTTCAAATCTTGTGGTCCGATACTACAGCGGTGGTGGATGGTGGTGGGTGCAAAAAATTAGCGGCCATCTTGCACCCACCACCATCCACCACATTAGCGGCCATATTGCACCCACCACCATCCACCACATTAGCGGCCATCTTGCACCCACCACCATCCACCACATTAGCGGCCATCTTGCACCCACCACCATCCACCACATTAGCGGCCATCTTGCACCCACCACCATCCACCACATTAGCGGCCATCTTGCACCCACCACCATCCACCACATTAGCGGATGTCATAATTAATTCTTGGTCGAGTATCAACTATTCAGATATTACGGAAAGTACTGTTGTTATAAGGTATTCTTTGTTATATATCAGACACGATCAGCTGATATTTGTAAACAAACGATCTATATTTAGACCCTCACGTGATCTGTTACGTCGCAGCACGCGCTCTTTGACCTTGACGTTCCGCCGCCGTACAGGAAGCTAAAATTGAGACGAAGAATTTCGATACCATTGCCAGTAAATTGTAAGTTTATTGCGGAAAGAATTGATATTTCATAAATTCCTGCGGGAAATAGGAAGTACACATATAAAAGAATATTGTCTTGACGTAAAAAGTTGGGGCATTTCATATTTACGGAGATATGGATTTTTATAACTGAGCCGGTTTTTCGTGTAAACCGTCGCAGCGAAAAGGGAAACGGCTGTCATCTTCGTTTTGCTATGTCACAAAAAAGTGCTCGAATTACTTATTTCCAAATGATTTCATGACGAATCCAACTAAGGTTAGCAAGCATACATATCTTACGATATTGTCATGAACTGCCAGCACATAACACGTTCTGGTTGATGAGATCTGAATTTAAGTGTTGTAGCATGTTATTATAACCAGTCTATGATCGAGTGCCACCCCAGTGTCGAGCATTTACATCGTCCAGTTTGCACCAGCAAAAGAAAAATTACGAACGTTCATCGAACGTATGCTGAGCGGCATCGGGGCACCTTCATGTGGTCTCCCGCGGTATATGAATGACTTAGATATGAATGCATGAATTAGTTTGATATAATTTTGTTGGGTATGAACGATTTAAAGTGGAAATATTCCGTACAGGTCTGTTATATGTAACAAACGCTAACAAAAATGGCTGCTCAAGGTCAATTTCCCCGGCTTGCCCGGATAATAACTCCGTTCAAACCACAGCCTCATCTATACGCTTTGATGCAAGGGAGACAACTCGGACTAGACCAATTCCCAGGCGAAGATGATGTCCCGCTATATATGGCCTGTATGGGGTATAGGGGTGGTCGTTTTTTTTATGGCTTTTACTATGAGCTATGAGGTTGATCATGTAGAATACGATGGAAAAAACTATGAAAGTACCGGGTAGGCTTGTATATAGATCCATATAGACCCATATACACTCATATACTGGGGTATTAGTATGTATAAATCCATACGGGGTGGACATGTTGGAGTCTAGGTGGAGCACTAGTGGCCCGATTGGGTAGAGTGAGGTCTTATTTTAAAGCTCTCGAGGAAATAAATAAATAAATAAATAAATAAATAATAATAAAAAAAAATCAAAAAAATCGGCGAGTAGTAGACGAAGGGAAAATTGGAAAGTACTGACCATGCCCCAGAATACTTCATATGCATATCACGGCCTTAAGGCCTATGTAAGATGTAATCTACTTCACAGTTTAGTAGTATAAAAAGCGCAAGTCCTATTGACCTTGCCCCTTCCAAAGAAATAAAATCGGCTCTATTTTACAGGAGTATATACGCAGGTCACGTGGGTTGTCACGTCACTTCCGGGTTTTCACTAAAAACTACCTCCAAACATAGAAGAGTTCCAATTTTTTCCCTTAGACGTCCGTATGTTCATCCTCCAAACCCACAAGAGTTCCAATGTTTAACCGCCGGGGTGTTTTCCACTGGCCTGGCCCGCCCCAGCGCCCCGCAGCGCGCGTCATCCCGCGTCATTCCCGGCAGTGCGCGCGCGCGCGCGGACGCGGGTGAAAAGGTCAAAGGGTCACCTCCAGGTCAGACGGTCCAATGTCCAATGAGACAATGTTGCGGCATCGCTATAGTCAGAGCTTGAGCACAAAAAAGGGGATTCTAGATGAACCTGGAAAAGATGGGCAGTTCCATTTGGACCAATCAGCGGTCGAGAAAAAGAGCCAATCAGCGGTCGAGAAAAAGAACCAATCAGCGGTCGAACAATCAGCCAATCGAATTGGGGTACTCACGGTGTGCTTTCGCTGACGTCCGCGCCTACATCTGGGTTCTTGTACACCCGGGTAATGTTTTTCTGGACATGGATGGGTTACCTTTGGCTCCATTCTAGGCCACTGATTGGCTAATACGGTGTTCAAAGCCACTTTCATGCATTATGCTCATAGAACTTATAGTCATAATCTATACGTGTTGGACGAGTCTCTTCACTCACCGTATACACGTACCTCAATGAAATGCCCGCTCCAAACCTAGACCAAAGACACGTACTTGGTCTGTAGGCTGATTTCATTGGCTCTCTATTTTTACTATAGTGCTCTTGCATTCTAACCTTGATGGGTTACCTAGAACTTATAGTCATCAACATAATCTATACGTGTTGGACGAGTCTTTTCACTCACCGTATACACGTACCTCAATGAAATGCCCGCTCCAAACCTAGACCAAAAACACGTACTTGGTCTGTAGGCTGATTTCATTGGCTCTCTATTTTTTACTATAGTGCTCTTGCATTCTAAACTTGATGGGTTACATTTTGGCCCCATCCTACACCACTGATCTCAGTTTGACTGAATCTCCACATTGGGCATTGATGCATTAGGAATAAAACACACAAGACAGGGTTTTTTGGTGAGATCTCATTTTTTATTCAGTGACAACGTGACAACAACAACGTGAGAACAACCACGTGAAAACTCAAGCCCAGAACAAGGGGCTTGTAATTAACTGAAGCCCAGAACAAGGGGCTTGTACATTGAAGCCCAGAACAAGGGGCTTGTACATTGAAGCCCAGAACAAGGGGCTTGTCATTAACTTAAGCCCAGAACGGGCTTGTACATTGAAATGATGGGCGGCCCAGTCATAGACGAGTACATCGCGGTCCTCGGCCTGGGGGTACTCGTCAAACATCTGTACGATGGTAGATAAGGGTCTTCCCCGGCATCGATGGTACAGGTAAAACAAGCAATATTGTCCGCACACGCCACTGGTCAGGCTTTGCAACGTTTGACTGTTCCAACACCACGTCTCTGTGCCTTGATCCATGAAGTCTGTTAAATCGGGATGGAGGGGTGGCAGACCGTACGGGTCAAAGTATTCCCCCTGCTGTTCTGTCAAGTACACGGCCACCCAGTGTTCACCGGGTCGATCCATCGGGTCCGTGTTGAGAACGTAAGCAGCCGGATACATACGGTCTAATGGAAACACATCTCGGGCGAACACCCCTTGAAAGACCCTACGTGTCTCTGGGTCATTCTCCAGCACGGTGGTTATCTGGTCTGTATCCATTTTAGGTGGAGAAGTCACACAGGACGTTGCGCGCCTTGTCCACTTGAATGATGTTGTCAAACTCGGCGTAGCAGATCACATTGACGGTGGTCGCCAGGGCTCGTGCAAAGTGGATTTCCAACCGTAAGTTGCCTTGCTTGGCCAGGGCCAGCTGATGGTCGTTCTCTAAGGTGGGGGTCAGATCGAAACAGAACAACGTGTATCCGTTCGCGCAGTCCTCCCGACTGATCATATTCCCTTCGTCCTGGTTTATTTGACCGGTGGCTGTAAACAGGCTCTGATAGGCTCGAATGAAATCCCTCCGCCCAAAGTTCGGTGTTAAGGCCGTGGCTGGCACCTGTTGTCCATCCACATGCAGGGCCACAAAATTGATGCCGAAATGTTGAAAGTCAAACGGATTCTCTGGGTAGGCTCCGCTGAAACTGGTATTTTCCACACAGGCCAGGATCAATCGCTTGGGTAGTTCCCCCAGGAACAGGTTTTCTTTGTTGGCGCCCATATTTCCAGCAGGCACAGAGAACACTTTGGTTTGTACACGTCGGATAGGGTACTGGGCTGGTTTTGTTTCCAAGGCTTTCATGTGTCCCAATTGAACGGCTGGATTCGGTTTCACTTTTCGGACATACAGGACTGCGTCTTGGATGACAATCTTATAGTCCGCTGCATGCCCCTCTACGTTAGTGGCCATCAAGGCGAAGGTCGGAGGCGCCCGTATCAGTCGGATTTTGATGGGGATCTTGTTCAAGAGGTACCGGTCTTGCATGAACATGTCTGCATGCAGTCGACCCATCATATCCACCGAGGCACTGTTCGCAGTGAAAGCCTTCCGTTTGTTATATCCCCCATTGTCCGCCGTGTCCATGTGCTCGGGCGTGTCCTTGTAGAATAAAGCGGTTGTCAGCTGAGATTTTTTAGCCTCTCGGCCATACGACAACAGTGTCTCGATGTAGGCTCGATAGGGGTACGTGTTGGTGGAGTCACTGATGAGTTTGTCGCTGAGAAAAATATCCACCTGCTGAAACATCGAGTGCAGCCAGAGATTCGTCGGGCCCACCGTTGCTTGGTCAGCGATTCTGGTGCCAGCTCCATTGACCACCTTGGCTTTCACATACAAGTAGGTATGGGCTAAATCCACATAGGCCGTATCCGCATTACTGATGGTGAACTCGATGGGCCCGGTTTCGTTGATGCTGGAGAGCGGGAGATGCTCCACCCATAATCCTTGTTCGACACTGGTTTGTGTGGGCGGCACGGTCCACAAATCAAATTCACTGTTGGTGGAGGGGCAGGACTCGGCGTGGATTAAGGACATGTTTTAAGAAAAGATATCCTTTGTCTTCTTCGATGTGCGTCGTCGCTGGGTCGGTCGTCGACTGGTGCGTGGTCTCGGTGGGGCAGCTCTTTTATTCCCAACGGTGCGTTGTGCTTTGGCCACCAAGACGCCTCCCGCTTCTTTGGCCCGCCGTTTCAAGGATTCTTTGGGTGCCGTACCCCCCAAGACATCACCGGCCACTTGCAGTCCACTGCGTACCGCTTGTTTGCCGATTGCTTTCACCCCACGCGTCACCAAGGGCAGGAACGTTTTCACAATGCTGCCGAGTATGTTCCCCAGACCATGTCCTCGTTGCATGCGTGCACCGCTAAATACCGGAAAGCCACCCCCGGCCTGTTGGGCATAATAGTCGGCATAGCTGCGTGCATCGCACTCGTAAGGTACTTTCATTATGCAAAGTGGGGAGCACGTGCTTGTCGAAAATGAAGTGTCAGCACCACTTTTCCTCGTTCGAATGCCACCGGTCGTCCCGTGTCATCTCTTATATCCACCGTGATCGTGTTGATGTCAGTTTGTCGTACGGGCAAGTAGAGCATGTGGGTGAAACTGTGGGTGACTTGACCTCCATACGTCTTTTTAATGGGGACCACCCGTAACAGAGGTGTGTTGATATCGCCCACGATGTGGTTGTCCACCACGTCCGAGTAGACGTAGAGTCCGTACATACCCGACTTCATATCCATCGGCATCTCGCCATGGTGTTCGGTGGGACCAGCGAACGTCTTTAGATCGAAACCCAGCATTTGCTGTAGGATAGCACTCAGTACGACACTCGCCTTGCCGGAGACGATAAGCTGTGCCTTGTCGTTGTGTGCGTTGTAATCGAAGTCCACGTGATTCTTGAAGGGATAGGCTTTGATGGGTCTTGAAGTATTCGTCACCCCCCGTAGCGCCTTATAATGCATCAGTCTTGACAGCCCACCCATGAACTCTTTGGGGGTATCGTATTGGCCTTCGGGCAGGGTGAGTCGGGTGTTTTTGCCTTCGTAGGTCACCTCGTACCACACTTCATTGGCTCGCACGTTGTACCACGAGTAAGGGTATTGGATATCCACGAGGCCGCATTCCCACCGGCCAGGTAAATGTAACGGTTGCGGTAACTGGGTGACGTACTTGGCCACGGTGTTGTCAGGAAACACATCCAGCGAACTGTTACTGGGTAGGGTCAGGTAAAACATGGCGACTGAGCTGTCCTGCTGCTGCTGTTGGTTTTAATAGGTGTTCCAGGCCTTGGGCGGTTGTGTCCGGCGTCGTGTTCGTCGCGTTGACTTGCTACGTGTCACGGCTCTGGAGATGTGGGGTGTCCTGATCGAGGGTGGTTTTTAAAGGTCTGAAAAGAAGGTGCCCGTTGTGATGGTGGTGGAGTTTTGGGGGGTGACTCCGGTTCCCAGTCGGCTTCCCAAGAAGGTTGTGGTGAGAGTCGTGGTGCACGACTCGGCGATTGCTGGGTTTGCTGCATAAAGGCCCAGCGGTGGGGGTTCCCCACCAATTCCTGTGGTACATGCATGTCTTTCAAGCCTTGAGCGAAGACCTCCCATCCTCGAGGATCGGTGTGCGATCTGCGTTGACGCATCAAGTCATTCACTAAATCCGTCATGTCCGTCAGGGGACCACCTGATTCTGTACCAGGAGTTCGCCTTTATCATTCCAAGTCATGTTAGGATTCTGTTTCATCCGTTGTAATACCAGGCCAGCTTGTTTCTTGAACGAGGCAGGTACACTCTTCAGCACTTCGTCTTCCACCCACTGTGGGGCTGTGGGGGCTACCCCACCCGGCTGTTGGAACGGTGCTGAGGTCAGCGGTCTGTCACGTGGTGGTGGTGGTGGTGGTGGTGGTGCTGTTGCTGGGGTAGACAGGGTTTTGTATTGGTCCATGAACGTCATGTACCGTTGAAGCGTCTCATTGTACCGTTGTACTTTCTCACTGTCGCTTAACCCCGGTCTCTGTAAGATCTGTTGCATTTCTCCATCGAGGCTGTTTATGGTCTTCACCGTAGGTGGGACAGGGTAGGGTGATTGGAGGTTTTGCAGGAACCGTGGTTCGACGAGGACCATTTTTTTCGTGTGGTTCATTGTCGGCCGAAGAGTCCACCCAATACTGGACCCAACACGGAAGCGGCCAACGGTGCTAAGATGGCCCCGAGAAAGCCGCCTTTCTGTAACACCTTTTTCTTTTGTGTTTGAGGGACCCGCTTGTGGACTAGGGTTCGGAGACCTGTCTTATGCTTGGCCAACTTGGTCTTCTGAGCCGGAGTCAGTGGTACGTTGCCTTTTAACAGGTTGTACCCGATCTCGCACAGACAGCGTACAAGGTCAGGGTCCGCACCGCGTACAATGGTTCGGACTAACTCGGGTGGGGCCGTCTTCAATACACGGAGCGTGGGAGCGTGCTTCCGTACTCGCGCAGACATCCTGTACAACTAATGCTAGAACCCACAACGCTGCCCTTTTTATCCACCTCACAGACAAAGTCAACCCTGCTGTGGTATTCATTCTTTTTATTATTCCCCATCATCAAACACACAGACCCCAGCTGGGGCGCCACTGTGGATGTGTTTACATTATTTTTGCATGTACACGTGGTGGGTCTCTCCGGGAAAGATGCCGGTCCGTAGTCGAAGGTGGTCGGGGTGGCTTGCTTGAGGTCGAAGAGCATATACCCGTGCTGAGGGGTTGTGGCATCTTTGAAGGCTTCCAACGCAAACGGTGTGCGGCCGGGATACATCTGTCTCGCCAGGTGCAGCAGTTGAGTGGTATCTCTCGGGTTTTTGAAGACCACCAGGTAGTGGGCATTTAAGCTGATATTCCGATGTTCTTTGTTTTTACTGAACAGATTCTGCACAATGTAGATGATGCTGAGCCGTCGATGATGGCTGCCTTTGGTAAAGAGTTGGGTGACCCGTGCATCCGTCTCCGCCATGAGATCATCCAGAACCACCAAGGTGTCGGGTTCCAAATCGGCCAGGTTGGGTAGGCCTTCCACGAACGTGATGTGGGGCATTGCTGCATACGCTTCCTGCCATTCTCCGTAACACCACACGACTCTGGCAATGGGTGGAGTGATCATGCTGTCGGCGTGTTGAAGGAGCTTCCTGACGAAGTGCGTTTTGCCGGAGCCCGTCGGTCCTGCGATAACGCAAGTGAAGGGATGCTGCCACCCATGGTCCATGGTTCGAGGTGTATCCGTTGTCGTGGTAACCCGCTCTTGTAAATTTCGTACGAGTGAACTGGAGTGGTGGCGGGTACAACGTCGGTCGTCGTTGTCTGTTCACTGTCAGGGATGATGATGGTGGTGATGGGTACAACGTGGGTGGTCGGTTCACTGTGAGGGATGAAATCCGGTGGGTGTTCAGACGTAGTGGGCGTACTTGGTGTAGGTGTAGAGCTCGACGTGGCTTGTACGCGGGGTGTGGTGGTGGTGGTGGTGACTGGGCTCGATACGACTGGTGCTCTCTGTAGACCGGTTTCGCTGGTGCCTGGTGTTCTCAGTTGGTTAAGTAACGTGCTGACATAGGCTACGTCGTAAAACACACCTCCGTACAACACACTCAGCAGGGTTAGCAATAGCACCCCAAAGACCACTTGCGCTTTGCGCGTTTTGCGAGACGCTGTCTTCAGAGGCAGCTGCTGTTGGTCCATAGCACTGTGGTCGGACGTGGAATGAAGGAGGACGGCAGTGGTGTCTGGTTTTATAGTCGTTTCACCTGGTTGGCCGCGACCCAGGAATTGAAGGAACTGGGCCAACCTTGCCATTTCACGAAATGAAACAGTTTGCCACGTCGACGTTCCGTTTTCAAAATCTGCTCCACCGTGTAGTAGTCTTGCTGTGTTTTTACAACAGGCTGTAATTCCGTGTCGTAAAACGTCCCCAGCAACGTTTCCCCTTGGAGATCTTCCAGTTCATAGACTCGCCGCTGTCGGGGTAGGCGCCGTTTAATCAGGAAGTGCTCATCGCTCCAGTTGGGCAAGTAACTTTTCTCGAACTTGCCCTTGACTTTACTGATCCGTACAGGGTCCCCGACCTTGTACACCGCCTTCGTCGTTCGCTGCGATGGCCTGGGGTACAAGACACGCCGGACTTGGGCTTCATTGCGTTGGGTCACGGTAATGGGGGCTCTCTCTATATTTCGATGATAGGCTCGATTGTAACCCCTCACCAGTTTCGGGAGAACATCGATGTACCGCCTTGTATTCTTATAGGTGAAATATTTATACATGCGGCCTTTGAATGTCCTGTTGAACCTCTCCACCACGGAAGCCTTGGTCTCGTTGTACGTATGGAAGAAAAACACCTTCTGTTTCTTGAGAAAGGCTTGGAACGGTCTGTTGAGGAATTCCGTGCCTTCGTCGGTTTGCAAATACAAAGGTTTGCGCCCGGTCTTGAAGATGTCTTTGAACGCCGCTATGAGATTTGCCCCCGTTTTCGTCCGGATGGGTACCACCCACGCATACTTGGATAGGATATCGATGCACGTCAAGATATACCGATTCTCATCGTTGTGTTTGGCAAAGGCGCTCATATCGACCAAATCCGCTTGCCACTGGGCATCTATTCCTCCCACGATGACCCGGTTCCGTAGAAAATGGCGACGGACAGATCGATGTAAGGTATAGGTGTCTTGTCTTCTTAACCAATCTCGGACTTGGGCACGTTGTACCCCCTGGGGTTTGGCCGCTCGATAGAGAGCCGACAATGCACTATAGGCCGCCGGACTGTCAGGACTGTAGTATAAGTTATCCAACACCTTCTCCCAGCGCTTCATGGTGACAAAATGATGATGGACCCTGGCTCTATCGTTTATTTATAACGGGTATATCTTGGGCCGGAGTTTCTTTCTGATTTTCTTCGTGGACTTCCACAGTGGCCATGGTAAATGACCAGTCCAACTCGTCTGATGACCGCTTGATAAGCACTTCATCCACATCCACCACGGCATCTTCCAATGCAGACCATAGATCAGGGTGAAGGGTAAAATGCACTGTACCTCCATCTAGCCGAGCCAATTGAGCAAAGAAAGGGCCGCGTCGGATGTACACATCGTGACACAAGTGGATGAGGTCGCCGTCCAGTTCACCAGACAACACCCGTTTGAATTTGGTCCAGCCCTCCCGGGACAGACGAATGTGAGCCAAGCACGGTTGTGTAGGGTCCGCATCACAGACGTCTCCCACCTCCTCCATGATATCGACCTTATCCGCATACACGTGCAGGAAAACCTCGGGGTCAAGCTGAAATACGCCAGTACTATATGCTCCGTCATGGTCAGTACGTGAATGGTACCAGATTTCACTGTCTCTCGTATTTATAGGGAGAACCCCGTGAGATCAAAGGATCAGGTGGTCATGTCATTGGGCTGACTGAGTCTAGCGGGGTAATCAATGGCATCGTCGTCGGGTTCATGTAGTTGTTCATGGGGTTCAGCCAGCGCGTCCTCAATAGCACGAGCCCACCCCAACTGGTGTGATGATCGCTCGTCCGGTGTAAACAGCTGATCCACAATAGGCACCATTTTCTCCAAGGCTGACCACAGATCGGGGTCTAGGGTGAAGCCTCGCGTAGCATCTTGGTAGCGGCCCAGGCGTAGGAAGAGGGAGGTACGGTATACGTAGATGGCATTGTCTATGTGGATGAGGTTTCCGTCGAGCTCGCCGCTCAACACCCGTTTAAATTTGGTCCAGCCGTCACGAGGTAGTGTGACCGTATTCTCAGCGGGCGCCCAGCAAATAGCTCCACGGTCTTCCACCAGGGTGACTTTATCTTCATAGACGTGTAACCCCACCCGGGGTGTAAGGGGCAGGATGGCTCGTAGGACGGGTGACATGCTTGGTCCAAATGTCGAACGGTGAATGACACACACTCTGTCTGACCCTCGTATTTATAGTGTCAATACCACAGCGCCAGGGTCAATAGGGCACAGACTAGTATGAGGCCAACCAGCCGGCGCTGGTTCCGGCGTGAGCGCTCCTGGTCCATAGCGCGAGCATCAAGGATGGCTGTCATAGTCCAGTAGTGGTGAGTGATGGCACGCCTCTCCATCGAGTGCACTCTGTGGAGGACCGCTTCTGTGAACTCGTTCAGGATCTGGCGTCGTCCCTCGTTGTCGTCGCCATCTGCAAACATGGACCGGACCACTGCTCGGTAACCCGTGAATGAATTCACCACGGTGGCATACTGTAAAATGCGAGTCGCATGGGGCTGGATCTCCGCCATGGCTCTGTAGAAATGAAGGTGTGGGATCCAGAGGGACGTGTTTTATAGACCAGATGTAGCTCTACGGGTGTAGTCCGTGATACGTACTATTCTGATGGGTTAGTCCAAAAAAAAGGAGCAACAACAACAACAACAACAACACAGATTACAGATCAATCCTTTTATTATGCGTGAACAACATAGAAATGCATGTACTGACCTGTCTGTGGGAAGGTTTCCCACAATGGCGTTCACCTTCGCGTCTTTTCGTGTACGTCCGTGTCTTTTCGTTAAAGTCCGTGTATCTTCGGTAAAGTCCGTGTCTTTTCGGTAAAGTCCGTGTCTTTTCGGATCGGTGACGTCCGTGTCTATCGTCCGGGCACTTCGCGTCTGCGCCTGCATTGGGTATGTATAAGGGTCTTCATACGCGCGCGCAATGCGGCTCAGTGGTACACCAGTACACCAGTCTCGATCCTCGACTTGGGGATATGTCAACCCCACCCCCAGCCCATTAAATGAAGTGGGTTTGGAGGATGAACATACGGACGTCTAAGGGAAAAAATTGGAACTCTTCTATGTTTGGAGGTAGTTTTTAGTGAAAACCCGGAAGTGACGTGACAACCCACGTGACCTGCGTATATACTCCTGTAAAATAGAGCCGATTTTATTTCTTTGGAAGGGGCAAGGTCAATAGGACTTGCGCTTTTTATACTACTAAACTGTGAAGTAGATTACATCTTACATAGGCCTTAAGGCCGTGATATGCATATGAAGTATTCTGGGGCATGGTCAGTACTTTCCAATTTTCCCTTCGTCTACTACTCGCCGATTTTTTTGATTTTTTTTATTATTATTTATTTATTTATTTATTTATTTATTTCCTAGAGAGCTTTAAAATAAGACCTCACTCTACCCAATCGGGCCACTAGTGCTCCACCTAGACTCCAACATGTCCACCCCGTATGGATTTATACATACTAATATCCCAGTATATGAGTGTATATGGGTCTATATGGATCTATATACAAGCCTACCCGGTACTTTCATAGTTTTTTCCATCGTATTCTACATGATCAACCTCATAGCTCATAGTAAAAGCCATAAAAAAACCGACCACCCCTATACCCCATACAGGCCAAATATAGCGGGACATCATCTTCGCCTGGGAATTGGTCTAGTCCGAGTTGTCTCCCTTGCATCAAAGCGTATAGATGGGGCTGTGGTTTGAACGGAGTTATTATCCGGGCAAGCCGGGGAAATTGACCTTGAGCAGCCATTTTTGTTAGCGTTTGTTACATATAACAGACCTGTACGGAATATTTCCACTTTAAATCGTTCATACCCAACAAAATTATATCAAACTAATTCATGCATTCATATCTAAGTCATTCATATACCGCGGGAGACCACATGAAGGTGCCCCGATGCCGCTCAGCATACGTTCGATGAACGTTCGTAATTTTTCTTTTGCTGGTGCAAACTGGACGATGTAAATGCTCGACACTGGGGTGGCACTCGATCATAGACTGGTTATAATAACATGCTACAACACTTAAATTCAGATCTCATCAACCAGAACGTGTTATGTGCTGGCAGTTCATGACAATATCGTAAGATATGTATGCTTGCTAACCTTAGTTGGATTCGTCATGAAATCATTTGGAAATAAGTAATTCGAGCACTTTTTTGTGACATAGCAAAACGAAGATGACAGCCGTTTCCCTTTTCGCTGCGATGGTTTACACGAAAAACCGGCTCAGTTATAAAAATCCATATCTCCGTAAATATGAAATGTCCCAACCTTTTACGTCAAGACAATATTCTTTTATATGTGTACTTCCTATTTCCCGCAGGAATTTATGAAATATCAATTCTTTCCGCAATAAACTTACAATTTACTGGCAATGGTAACGAAATTCTTCGTGTCAATTTGAGCTTCCTGTACGGCGGCGGAACGTCAAGATCAAAGAGCGCGTGCTGCGACGTAACAGATCACGTGAGGGTCTAAATATAGATCGTTTGTTTACAAATATCAGCTGATCGTGTCTGATATATAACAAAGAATACCTTATAACAACAGTACTTTCCGTAATATCTGAATAGTTGATACTCGACCAAGAATTAATTATGACATCCGCTAATGTGGTGGATGGTGGTGGGTGCAAGATGGCCGCTAATGTGGTGGATGGTGGTGGGTGCAAGATGGCCGCTAATGTGGTGGATGGTGGTGGGTGCAAGATGGCCGCTAATGTGGTGGATGGTGGTGGGTGCAAGATGGCCGCTAATGTGATGGATGGTGGTGGGTGCAAGATGGCCGCTAATTTTTTGCACCCACCACCATCCACCACAGCGGCCATCTTGCACCCCCCCACCATCCACCACATTAGCGGCCATCTTGCACCCACCACCATCCACCACAGCACCACACGCATGCGCACAAAGCCAATTCTGACGTCACAACAGGTTCTGCGCATGCGCAGTGAAGCGCTATTCCCGCAATTGACGCTTTGTATACTACTAGCCTGTTATATTGCAATCACATGGTGTACGCGGTGGCGCTATGCATTATGGATACAAAAATGTACGTGCGTCTGAGCTTCCGCCATGTTGATGTACGCCGATGTTCGACTGTCACATACGAAGACAGGTGTGCATGAACAGCCAGAAATTACAGTCATTCGATGCAGTTTTCTGAGTGTTTGTTGATTTACCGACAGATGCAAGGCATGGCATATCGACTGAGACTTACTTCATTTAAGGCATTGATCTATGTATTGCTTGAAGAAGGTTATTTTGTAGCTTACAACGTCAACTCTTGGCCAAGTGTAGCCTACACCGATATATATAATTACCTCATGATAACCACCGGCTCCGAGACGAATTAGCAGATGAAAACGTACAAAATCATTGGAATCAAACAATTATTTTGCCAATGGGAGGGTTCAGGTATCGGCGGAGGCTTTGGCAAGAAAAAGCTTTACTGGTTGGAAGGGGTATATGTAAAATCGCGAAACATTCAATTACTTCAATACGTCTACTAAAGTCTCTCCGTGCACTCTCATGAATTTCCTAACAAATGTACCAAGACGCCTCAAAATGGGATAAAAAGAAACAAAAGAAACAAAACCATTTATGCATTTTACTGGTGGTTCGATGGTGTGATAGGACTGACCAAAAATCGGTTAGAGGGTGCAAAATGCAAAGTTCTCCCGAGGTTGAAAATTATGCTTCTGGAATTCCTCAAAAATAATTCTTAATGACTTTCAACAAAAAGGAAACTTTTAAATGGCTAATAGATGAACCTCCAATGATACCCCCTCTGGAAATAGGACTGGAAAGGCTCAGTTTACCTGTTATAGGCCTACCGCTAATATTTTTCAAGAAAACATGGTGCCCCCTATTTAATATTACAGATCCAATAAGAACTATATGTGTTTAGTATTATGGGAAAATTTGACCTCGAGAAGTTTGATTTATTGAGCATCAGGCAAGAAAAAATTCAAATCTCCCTATATGTGACTTTTAAGTGGTACATATGCAGTTGGGTGCCTTATTTTTTAACGAGTATGGTAACCCCCATATTTTTTATGGATCATCTACTCTCAATCGGATGAAGAAAATATTGAAATTAAACAAACATTCAACATCTAGAAAAGAACGTCTCCTACTGCCTTAAGTTATAAACTGATTAAAAACTTTGGACTTGACTTGCCAATATGGGGACAAGAAGACCACAATTACTTTGATGGCAACAGGTCACGGGGTCAATCCCCTAGGTCAGAATATATGGAGGAACTTCGAGAATTGTATTATGAGAGATTTCGGGGATTTGGATTATGACTGAATTTCAAGTATGCCTCTAACTCATGGCATGCAAGAAGCCTGTCGAGTTCAAACTCCCTGAAAACCTTGACTATACCTCTGCGATATCGCCTGTCCCAAGTTTTGCATTGATACTAAACTACAGGTTTATCTGATCCATGGGTCAAAGAATAACCCTAATAATTTTTAGGACAAACGGCCAAAGCCAGTGGCATTTAGGCGGAATATCCGGAAAAAGGAAATTTGTATTATTCGATCTGTTATGACAAATTCTTCTTCTGCCATATTATAACATATTTGTGGAAAGCTACTTTTAGGGCTCCAAATTTATGCAGAGATCAGCAGGTTAATACACGAATTCACTTATTTTCCAAAAGAGCAGTGAATGTTATTCTATAAAATCTTGTTGAATGTTGTGCGGGCGCATATTGAAGCCAAGTTTGGCTCTTGTTTTTGGTGTAGCGGACCGAATCCAAACTTTGTGAGTCACACGAAACAGCGGGGCGATCGTTTGAGTAAAGTTTCAGTACCGGGATATAGTTCCTTACTTCCTAGTTCGTTGTGAAAACATCATTTCTAAGTATCGATCTTTGTCGGAGGATCTATTCAATGACATTATTTTCTTCGTCTTTTTTATATTTAGTAACCTAGCTACACAGCAAAGAATGGGAATGGATATATAGGTCAATTTTCATCAAAAAAAATGCAGCAGTCAATACCATGGAGCTATACGAGAACGCCCAATATGTCTTCTATATCGTTTATCATATTTCTTATAAATACAGTCTGGATTGAGACACGTTAGGGTGGATCTCCTAGAAAGTCTTTTGTCATACAATTTAGGTGAAAACTATCGATATCAACGGAGAGCAGAAGTTTCGGTCCTTTGAAAGAGTACTCTATATGTTGAAGTTATGACGGTGAGATATGAACGTGTCGTTGGACAGTGGTTCTTCGTTTGGTTAATTACAGGTAAGTAATTTTGTTTATCTGTGCAATTTACCAATATACCTTATACATGGTTTAAGCTTATTTCAATTAACTATAAAGGTATACCACCAGCGTAAAATGATATATGGACCTCGGCCAAAATGTCCTCATTATGTGCGTTTGTCTAGTCGACCAGAACGTAGTACCGTACTCCCGTTCAGGCCTTTATTTTACTGTACTAGAACAGGTATCACGTTTTTCCTTAAAATACCATACATACAGATTTGTGTGACACAAAGACCCTCGTCGTGGACCCAATGTGCACCAGTGACCCACCTCTATTTTGTCAACAAATATTTCAGGGATACATTACTTTTGCGTCCTAAATATATGTTTGTTGAACGTGTGACTAAGAATGGACACGTCATTTAAGATTCTCGAATAACATGGCCGTGAAGTCTTATATTTGTGCAAAAATGGCTCTTCTAAGGGTGAAGATACCTTTTATTTTTCTCTACAAACATAGGAAGATCGATCAGACCTATTAAAAGGACGAAAATTGCATGTATTTTTTTTGGTAGTTCTGGTCGATCTTCGTATGTTTACCCAGAAAAATAGATCGTTCACCTTAAAATCAGTGATTTTGCACATAGGCTCTAGTTCACGACCTCAATATTCGAGAATTATAAGACCTAATGCCTAATGAAACAAAACATTGTACTATATACTAAACTGTATTTAATTTTTGGCACTCAATGCTCTCTTCACCTCGCTCTGATGCGCCACGTTCTTAACTTTTGTGTGGATTTGAACTCCCAAATGTATGATTGGCCTCGAATATCGACATTTATATATGGTTGAATGGACCGTTCACAGTGATAAGTGAAGACTGCTTCATTGGGTTATTTTTTTTTTATTTTTTGCTTATTTGTTTGTTCAGATAAAAACTATAGTCTATATCTGAACAATGACTGTTTCTTTATGAAATGGTAGAAATAATTATACTACTAGTTTTTTATCGTGCAACATCACAAATTAAAAACTAAGGTTATTTAGATATAAGAAAATAAAAAAGTTCGAAGGTTTCATCGTCTACCATTGATATATCGCTATTGTTGACGGGAGTTCTAAACTTAGTACATTTTTCAAAAGTTAAATTATCTTCCGTGTTCAGAATATATCAGCGACACCATCTTTTATGTTTGATACCAAATGGTCAACTGAATTGAATGACTCTAGATCGGGAGATGTTGACTGTACACATCTCACGATATCCTACTATACGACGTGAACCGCTTTATGCAGTTGTGTGTTGCAGCCGGATGTGGCCACTCTGGCGATTTCGTCTCATATTTCAAAATATATGGCCAAGTTACGCGCGATGCACCTGGCTGAACCTGGTCAAGTAACCATGACTCAGATTCATGTAGTACGATTCAAGGCGATTCACTGACGAAAATAGAACGTAAGAAAACTATGGTGTTCTATTTGTGCCAAGTTTCCCTCGCCTTTTCAGAACGCGATGTCGCCTTTTGAAACGCGACGTCGCCTTTTGAAACGCGACGTCGCGTTTTTAAAACACGACGTCGCCTTTTGGAAAACACGACGTCGCCTTTTAAAACGCGACGTCGCGTTTCTTTCCTATGTTTTTGCATTGTAAAACTCGACACAACGGAACTCGACGTCGCGTTTTCAAAAGGCGACGTCGTGTTTCACCCACCCACGTCTTGTTTGGCAATGTTAAAAGATAGGAAAGAAACGCGACGTCGTGTTTTTTAAAAGGCGACGTCGCGTTTTCCAAAAGGCGACGTCGTGTTTTTAAAACACGACGTCGCCTTTTGGAAAACACGACGTCACCTTTTAAAACGCGACGTCGCGTTTCTTTCCTATGTTTTTGCATTGTAAAACTCGACACAACGGAACTCGACGTCGCGTTTTCAAAAGGCGACGTCGTGTTTCACCCACGTCTTGTTTGGCAATGTTAAAAGATAGGAAAGAAACGCGACGTCGCGTTTTAAAACGCGACGTCGTGTTTTTTAAAAGGCGACGTCGCGTTTTCAAAAGGCGACGTCGCGTTTCGAAAGGCTTTGAAACGCGACGTCGCCTTTCGAAACGCGACGTCGCCTTTCGAAACGCGACGTCGCGTTTTGAAGCGCGACGTCGCCTTTTGGTCTTTCAACTGCGCATGTGCAGGTTTAGGGAGCATTTGTTATTAGTGAGCCAGAGCTATCCGCTTGACCATCTCAGAGAATTATAAGACAATCACAATATTAGAGGGTTCCAATTCTATCAGCAAAACTGTGGGTTACAAGGTTGTCACCGTTATCGTGAAACTAGACTTTGATAGGAGAGCGAAGCAATAAGGGCAGAAACTCTTAACTGAGATTGGAATAAACGAACCTAAATTTGTGGCGGTGTCTCCGGGAATGGTTACACGCTTATTTTCCTATTCTTGATAAAAATAGGTGGTGGTAGCATTGACCTATCTGAACTAAGAGAATTTGTTTTTTTTGCGATAGAGTGCCCAATTATTTTAAAACCGCTACATAGCGTATAAATAACTATACAAAGGGTTCAAAGCTCAAATTCAATAACGTATTACTCAACTTGGTAAGTCACTTTTAATATCATTAACCTGAGAAGCACCTGGCTGGAATGTTTTCCACCCATGCAGATCAATCCAGCTTCCATTTTTACACCTGGTGGTGAAAGATTTACAGCCAAGTGAAAATCTGTTGGTATAGGTAGAAACTGTTTTCACCGAGGACCGTTTTAACCCAGTTGAAATGAATTAATCAATCAACATTTAAATGTCCTCTATGGGTGACACTAACGGCACAGCTTCCACTTAGTGAGTCCATGAGTGCATTGTGCTATAACTGAATGCATAGTGAAATGGCAATTTAAAGTCAAGTAATAAGCGACACTGCCAGCCGAGTTTTACACCCAAGATTAATGATACAATGTGAATAATATAAAAATAATAAAGCCTGACAAACGTTTAGAGGACGGACAGGATGATTATCTTGAAAAACAATTAGTTGGTCGCTGTACAAGTAACTGAAGCTAATGAGGAAACATTGTCTAAATACATGCATTATGCGCACTAATAATGTCAGCTTGTTCTTGTCTTGAGGGGTGCGTATACTCAATGGATATACATGACCTAATTTCTGAGACGGATATAAGCACAGCGAAGTTTCCTACCACGCATTTCATTTACACAGTCTTCTACATATATCTACATGTATGTCATTTGTCTTGTCTAACTAAAGCATTGTATCTATAGTCACAACACAATTTCTTGAAAATAAATGATCCCTAGACATGCGCAGTTCTACTATCAAAACACGACGTCGCGTTTCAAAAGGCGACGTCGCGTTTCGAAAGGCGACGTCGCGTTTCGAAAGGCGACGTCGCGTTTCGAAAGGCGACGTCGCGTTTCAAAAGGCGACGTCGCGTTTCGAAAGGCGACGTCGCGTTTCAAAAGGCGACGCGTTTTGAAACGCGACGTCGCCTTTTGAAAACGCGACGTCGCCTTTTAAAAAACACGACGTCGCGTTCGTTTCTTTCGTATCTTTTAACATTGCCAAACAAGACGTGGGTGAAACACGACGTCGCCTTTTGAAAACGCGACGTCGAGTTCCGTTGTGTCGAGTTTTACAATGCAAACACATTGGAAAGAAACGCGACGTCGCGTTTTAAAAGGCGACGTCGTGTTTTTCAAAAGGCGACGTCGTGTTTTAAAAACGCGACGTCGCGTTTCAAAAGGCGACGTCGCGTTTCAAAAGGCGACGTCGCGTTTCAAAAGGCGACGTCGCGTTTTGAAAAGGCGACGGAAACTTGGCACGAATAGAACACCATAGAAAACAGACCAGGAATTCACATCCCATCATCCGAACGCATGGCACGATCATACGTAGAAACTTCTGCTCGTAGCCATGCGGTAACGGGTGATATCTGAGTGTAATAGGGCGTTTCCCAAATGGTCACATCCGAATGGTCCCGTTACATCCGACATCGGTGCAATCACATTCATACAACGAAGACACACCTCCAGAAAGCGATCGATTGAAATGATCCCATGGTGGGCCTCGAAGTGCCCCCAGCACAAAATAAACATCATCCGAACGCATGGCACGATCATACGTAGAAACTTCTGCTCGTAGCCATGCGGTAACGGGTGCTATCTGCGTGTAATAGGGCGTTTCCCAAATGGTCACATCCGGTTGGTCCCGTTACATCCGACATCGGTGCAATCACATTCATACAACGAAGACACACCTCCAGAAAGCGATCGATTGAAACGATCCCATGGTGGGCCTCGAAGTGCCCCCATCACAAAATAAAAAGCATATCATTTTCCTGTGGTCTGTCGCCGATTTTATTTTGTTTTCAAATATGTTAAGCCGTTTGTAATATGATTTAACAAAGAAGCATGCTCCACTTGAGTCAGAAATAAAATAGCTAATTCGCACAACTTCGTTTTGGTCTCGCGTAGACTCCCCCAGTCTTGCGCCTCGTGAAACTGACATCTCTGCACGTCTGAGAAATATTTGAATACAGATAATTTCATTGGCTCGTTTAAATGGGGCCGACATTTGACCTCATGCTTTGGAAACAACTTTCGAACTCGATTATCTCCCTCTAGATAGATGACGCCGTGTGAAATACATGCCGAATCACAGCGTAAATCTAAGGGTAGTGTTAAGTGAAACGTGAAATGCCCTTAGCAAGCTAAGATGAAAATAAAAAGCATATCATTTTCCTGTGGTCTGCCGCCGATTTTTTTTGTTTTCAAATATGTTAGGCCGTTTGTAATCTGATTTTTCTTAAGATAAACAAAGAAGCATGCTGCACTAGAGTGAGAAATAAAATAGCTAATTTGCACAACTTCGTTTTCGTCTCGCGTAAACTCCCCCAGTCTTGCGCCTCGTGAAACTGACATGTCTACATGTCTGAGAAATATTTGAATACAGATAATCTCATTGGCCCGTTTAAATGGGGCCGACATTTGACCTCATGCTTTGGGAACAACTTTCGAACTGGATTATCTCCCTCTAGATAGATGGCGCCGTGTGAAATACATGCCGAATCACAGTGTAAATCTAAGGGTAGTGTTAAGTGAAACGTGAAATGCCCTTCGCAAGCTAAGATGTTCACATCCACACATCCCCAAGTCGCATTGTCACAGTGTATGGTCCATTCGGTTTCACTATACAAGCAGCCAGAAACACTTATTTTTATTCGAAATGTAGCAGATAGAGAAAATTCGACTCGAAAAATTTGGTATAAGACCTTTTTCAACAAAAATTAGAACCACCCCACTATTGAATGGTCCGGATTTTAGATCAAAATGCATAGAACTTCATATTTCCATCAACACCTATATCTTGAATTCCGCATTAAAAGGTACCAAAAATGAATAGAAATGAATTCCAACTAAAACATTTGTGGGTAACTCGTCCTTAGGTGAAGAGGGTGGGTAAATTTTCGGAAAAGCCCCTGTACTAAGATGGTGGAGATTTTTACATTTCTTGAGTCGGATTTTCTGCATTTTCTGCATTTGCTGCATTTGGAATGCAAGTAAGTGTTTCTGGTTACTATTTTCGGTTTATCGTGAAACCGGAAGTACCATACATTGTGACAGTGAAACTTGGAGATGTGTGCATTCGAATTTCTGGTCTGTTTTCTGACGTTTTATTTTCGTCAGTGAATCGTGTTGAATCGTACGGCATGAGTCTGATACTAAAATCAGAGTCATGTTTCTTGACAAGGCTTAACTCGGCAAAACGCACCAGTCATCCGATTAAGGGTAAGAATACGCCAGAGCCGTTGCGTTGGCGCAGGCGGCAACGCTCGCGACAACGCATTTGTCCGTGCATTCACCATATGCGTCTTTTGGCTGCGATGGAGGCTGCGTATATGCCTATACCTAATTTAAATAACAGAACGTATGGTAATTCTGATGCCAAAGTGTGCATAATAATGTCCTTGACCTTCCAAAGGCAATGCGTAGGCCTGTGCAGCGCGTCAAAAAATGGAAAATTCCCAATTCCAACGGCAACGCAAAGCTATAGCGCAACCGATACTCAACGCAATACGAATAGTGTGTTCACCACTTCTTTTTGCAACTTGTTCAATTTGTTGCGACAACGCATATGCGAATCGCATTGCGAGGACGGCTCTGGTGTATTCCTACCCTAACAACGAGCGAGTCAGAGACGCCTTTCCCCCAAAGTTTAAAGACACATGGAAACATCCAGATATATCACCAAGCTGTTCAATTTTATAGAACAAATAAAAGCAGAGCACGGGACCTTTGCCAAGCACAACATAATTTGAATAAATCCATTCCAAAACCCGACGATAACCCGTTGTACTTGCATTTAGTATGGGATTGAATGGGCCAAATGTCTCATTTTTAAAATAAAAATGGAACCAATAAGGCATTCTTGAAGGGGACCAATTATTTTGTATGTCATCTACAATATCAGGGCACGGCATCTTCAATCATTCGTAGAGAAAGTCCTTGAAAAGCCAACTTCCCCTCTTGTCCAATGTTAAGTTCATGAACACGGCGCTCCACGCATTGATGACTTTATAGCGCCTGCGCCGCGCCGGCGGATTGTTTCATATACTTTTGTTTCCACGAATGGAGAGCGCGAGGTTCGGTCGAGATCGCAAGAACCTTACGAGAAGCAGTCGATATTCGGTCGAGATTATCGCCAGAATTTCGTGTTCTCGACCTAATCTCGCATTCTTGACCTACTCTCGACCTGTTCTCAATCGTGTCTCAAGCGAATCTCGCATTCTCGAGCAACTTTTCAATGTCGAAAGGGGAGATGCGCTCGATATTAGATCGAGAACGCGATATTTGATTTTGAATACGCGATTCGCTCAGGATTCGACAGAGTATTGTCGGAATTAGGTCTGAAACACGATACTTCGACGAGATTTGATCGAGATTAGGTCGAAAACGCGAGCTTCCTACAAGAAAGAGAAATTCAGTCTGGATCACGAGATTCGGCCGAGACAACGAAATTTGGATGAGATTCTTTACCTAATCTCAACTGAATCTCGCGATCTCGGCCGAATCTCGACTGAATTGCGTCGGAATCTCGCGATCTCAATCTTATATTGTGCTCTTTTTCGTGGAAAAGGAAGGCTGAGGTCACGCTATCTTTCAGGGAAAACGAACGGGTGAGATCGAGGAAACTCATCCGGCTTCGATATAATGGGGCGTTGAGTCGGGTCGCCAGGGTAAAGCCCCTCGATAAGGCCAATTCAAGCTGATGATTACCCGCTTGTTGATTGTTAATTCTTTGGGATGTTTCGTAAATTATTATACCGCTTTCCAGTATGTAGAACTACCAATGTATACTGCAACTTACTATAGTAAACACTTTGATAAACTATTGTAGTTTAATAATTTCCTTAGGGTGATTGTGGTACATCGGTATCACCCCCTTTGAACGATGAACGTCAGGAAATGGATGATACGTCATAAGTGCACAGACTAGAAGTGAGTGAGTGAGTGAGTAGGATGTAATGTCGTTTTCAACATTTTCCCCGTCATATTACGACTGTGCCTACATGTGCCAGAACACGAGAGTGTCCACAGTTCCTATTATCCTAGACACTGATCAGCCCAGCCAGTACAGCACTCGGTCATTCATCCAAGTATTGACCGAGCTCAACGTTGCTTAACTTCGGTGATCTGACGAGAACCGGTGTGGTGGATAAGAATGTTCTGGTGATCAGTGTCCCTTTTCATATCCTTTTCTATTGCAACCAAGGACGGACACTTGCCCCCAATGTGCAAAAATGTGTCCTAGCTGGGTTATGAAATGGGACCCGGACATTCTTAGCCACCGGACATTTTTAGCCCCTACACCGGTGTGCCCAACGTGATCCTCCGTGCACCGACTATAACGTTATATGACGCTGGTCGACATTTTAGCGATTTGAATTTACTATGGCATTTGTATGCAAACATATTGTATCCATACGCTGAACTATCGATTAAACAATATTGAGATATTCAACTCTTACATGTATCTTTGACAGCTGTCGGTGATATTGTCAGATGTTTCTCGGTAAACTTGAATATTTTCTTTCAAACCGCTCAGTATAGTGACTGAGTCATTGTATCAAACAATTCTACATTACACCGTTCAGCTATGTACAGAATATAAAAGCTGTTTAGGAATTATCAGCACGTAAAGATCACGCCGGTCATTCCGGTTTAAACACGACGGAGTTCTGGGGTTAATAGAAGTGTACGCATGATACACGATTGGGTGTACTCATGGTACACGTTTGTGTGTCTTCTGGAAACTAAAAAAAAAAGAAAAAAAAAAAGATACTTGATGACTTCGTTTTAATGAACAAATAATGGAGAATTAGCTTTGACAAATTTGCGCCCAGACACACTCAAAATCAGAGAAAAAAAAAGAAACGACCAAAAACGAAATTCATAGAAGGGAAATAGTCGCCTGGACGATCTAAATATTTTCAGTACTTTTAGCATTTGGATATAGGAAATGGACGGATTATTTTCCAGCCTTGGGGAAAATATTTCTATGTGTGCGTGTGCGTGCGTGTGCGTGTGCGTGTGGGTGTGCGTGTGTGTGTTGCTAGTACAGTACGCTGGAAACCAGGTCGTCTGTTTGATACCCTGACGTAGGGATCAATTACCAGTTTGCTCCAGGAGTACGTTTCCAACATATCCCTCGACTATAACCTAAAGAACTAATTCTTAAGGATGTCCGCTGGTGGTAAATCAAAGTAATTAACTTTTTAAATAATGTGTGTTGTTGCATTCATAATTGTGTAATATGAGGAAAACAAAGAAAAAATATAGGTTGGTGTGCATTTTTTAGCTGTAGGCAACGTTAAGTGGACTGACCCATGCTCAATTTGATAACCCAGAAAGCATAGGGAATAGCCCTAGTTTTGAAGCATATTCATGAAAAATTCATATAAATAGTATTTAACTTTTTCTTATATTTTAACTGTTTGCAGATAATCCCAATATCTATCAAAATTTAGCAAATTGGATGGATGTTGGTGTGCAAAATTCTCGGCTAGAAGGCTTTCGAAGGAAATCCCCATCTCTTAACCTAGGGAAGGGAGATAACCTAATAGGAAAAAACAGGCAAAATGGCTGCCAAAGTCAAAAACCACCAGCAGACATCCTTAAGTAGTATTCTAGAAAATAAAGAAATGAAACACTACCGGCATGTCGTATACACGCCATATTTGTCTACACCTTATGTAGTATAATTAAATTTATATAATTATATTATAATATCAGGTTAATAAACCAATAGTTTGTGAGTGACTCAACTAGACGGGGAAATGTGGATCAAAAGACAATACCGGAAAACCTTTGAGTTGATTTACGACGATCTTCAAAAAATTTTCTACCTATAACTTTTTAAAAAATATTTCATTGAAGATCTGTCGATATGTAACCGGACACGTGTGGATGGTATTGATTATGTGTTCTCTATGATACAGAAAACACAGAATCCCGATAGAATTATATTGGTAAATTACCAAACTCTAAATCGCAAATGCTCTACAACCACAAGATGTTTTCTTCATTTCCCTTCAAAATTTCTGCTTTTCTGCGAAGAAAAGTGAGTAAATGATATTTTAATTCACATCAGATTATTATTTACTAATTTATCATACACTTTTTGCAAAGTAAACACATAAATAAAAAATTCGAAAAATCGAAATATCGTCCAAAAAATGTCTTTTTTGAAAATGACGTCAATGTGATGTCATCATGACGGTCATCTTGGATGTTTTGCATTTCCTGGTAAAACTTGACCGAAGGGTATAGCGCGGTAAGTTTCAACTCCCTAGCTCGAGGGTTAAGAAAAATATTCAACCCCTCCCCAACCATGCCTGAACATGTCCCAAATCGCCCAGGCCAGATAGGGTTAAAGCCGTCGCGTTAGTTGGATTTATTTTAATTATTGAACTTATCATAAAACCATTTTCAGGATGAAATTGATCAAAGGCGTGTTTTAGCGAGGTGCGGTTTGGAGTGCCAAAATGAAATATTTTTGTTCAGTTAGCTGGTTAAAGCTTACAGTATCATCCTGTCGTATGCCCTGAATAATTCTAAACCTCTGAGTCTTAGGGTTTATTAACAACAGCATCTTCACTGTAAGAATTGGCGACATGTTTAACGTCTCAAAATGAAACATGAATTTGTCCCAACTTTTGGGACATGTTTGTACGCACATATTTCATTTTGAAACGGCTTCATGTTTCAATTTGAAACACGTGTCATCCTCATGTGTGTTAATGATGTCTCAATATCAGACATGTCGTCGTTAAACACGTGTCCGTTTGAAACATGTGACATCCTGCACAGTGAAATATGTGTTGTCTCAATCTGAAACATGTTACGGTCGACTACATGTTTCAAAATGAAACGTCTAAGCCCAAACATGACTTTGTCCCAACTTTTGAGACATGTCGCAAGCGAAACGGGTCCGAACATGTCTCAAACTTGGAAGTGTTTCAAAATAGTCTATCTCCTATTACATGTTTCATCAGATCGCCAGATCGCCTGTGAAAGAAACAAAAATACACGAAACATTTATTAAATTCAACTTGCATCAGTTTTTATTCTCTTATCTTCAACGGAATTCAAACTCAGGTATGAACCAACAATAATCATAGGCTACAGGCAGGAACATATATAACAGACCAGGTTGATCCGCAGGTTAACAATGAATATGATAATTCCAGGCAGATACAAGTTCGGTACATCATAATTCCTGATGTGAACCAATTTATCATAGCGTGCAAATTGTCCATGACAATAATGTGCTGAAATTTTGGTGAACACCAAATGGTACATTTACATTCAGGTATTAACCAATAATAATAATAATTTACTTAAGTTCCACATCGGTGTGTTGATATGACACAACCTAATCCAGCACACAGGAAGAAGTTCTCAACAGGGGGTGCTATATTACATACATATATAGACCATACTTGCTAATTTAGATAGATGAATGTCTGTAACTTGAAACTGATTTATCAGCTCGCAGTAAATATCTCTGCCCAAAGAGTCGTTGAAATTCCATTCAGTTTCGGGGAATGGAATACGGATCGCAGATGATTATTAAATAACGGAGCCTGGACTCGTCTCGAGTTGTTGCAACAGTGGTCACAGTCAGTGAGGAAGGGGGAACATTGCTTCACACACCAACAATATTCAATATTTTCATAACGATGAAAAATAATATCCCCTCTCTCCTCCTGGTTTCATCTTCGCATATCCAAGTCGAACACTACACGAGTTGCCTTGGCTGAACATAACACAATTTCTGATCAGAATACGAGTTTGGTGATGTCATAGCTCTAGAAACATTCCGTGATCCATATTAGGAAGAGTGCAATTACCTCTTTAAAATTCAGATTTGATTGGCTATTCGAAAGAAGTTAACATCAATACAACCACCACTTGCCATATTTGGAAATAACACAGACTGACATCAAAGAAAATCCTCGCTGCACTGTGTTGGCAAGTTTCTATGTTGATTGGCTATATGATATCACGTGCATTTCCCAGTTTGAACAACTGGTGAAGGTAAATGACGGAACATTAGTGTAGTATTTAACTTGAAATGTGAAGATGCCTGGTTTGGTGTCATTTGTGTCACACAATGGCCGAATCCCGCGCAATGTTGTAATCATATATAGGGCAATCGTATTGAATACGTCCAGAAAATTTTCTGATGCGCTGCACACATTTAAAATACTGGATGTATAGCTTTGGTCACATAGAGAACACAGTTGTTGTTTCTCTCAGCGCGAACTCTCATTGATGCCCCATCAATGTCACTCTTTTTTATAGCAACGCTGCTGTGTATTCTGTTGGTATGAATGGTTAACGAGATTAGGCCTACTCTTAACCCTTCCGAACATGAAGGAGAATCATGCCCTCACCCCCACCAAACTTTCTACGTTATATCTCCGAAACAACAAATTATTAGGAGCTTGATTTTACAGCGTAATATATTTGAGTCAGTTTGTCCCTATTTGCATACCCCTCCCAGAAAAGGATCATTGGTAAATTTAAAGTGGCGGACATGTGGGGTACCAGAAAAGTGATGTTATATCTTTTTCGTCGCGATTTTGTTTTTGTGGATAAAAGAATGCATGCACTATTTTATTCCACATCAGATAATTCTTCCCTAATATACCCTGTAGTTTACTTCGGAGAACGTAGCACAAATAAACAAAATGGAAAATCTGACCGAAAAATCGACCAAAAATTCATATTTAGAATATGACGTAACTGTGAAGTGTTCAAGGATTGGATTTTTTTTGGCACTTTCTAGCAGAGCGCACTCCAAGATATATTGTGGGGGCTTTTAGACTCAAGAAGTAAAAAAATATTTAGTGGCAAGTCTCTTCCAAGGCCTTGGCAGGGCTCAAATACCCTAGGCCTGGAAGAGTTATATTACGATGCAAATAATTCAATTAAATGATGGTCGGTCTGTTTATTCTCAATACCGACAGATATATTCACGATCGCTAAAGACCAGAAATAAATTTTTGGAAACTAGTGCTTTCATGCACCAGACAGCATTATCTGTCTTTTATACTGTGCTCCTTGAGACATGTCGCCTTTGCGACTTGGTTGTACGTGTTTCGGCTTTGATGTTTCAAACAGCTATTCGGGTCATTATAGCGAAACGGCAACGCCAGTGAAACATGTCACAACCCTCAAATAGCTGTAATCTTACCTCTTTGAGACATGTTTTCATGAAAAACAGGGTGAAACATGTAGCAATATGAAGCATCTCACATGTTACCCATCTCAAAATGAAACGTTAAACATGTTTCCACTTTTTACAGTGTTAATATAGGACATTTGTGCAAATCGTCTGTTTCAATTGAAAACAGCACTCTTTTCTCTCCGTAACCATTTGAAGCTTGCCCACCACCTGTGCTGTTTTCCCCTCAAAACAGACGATTTTGCACAACTCCGGTATTCCAAGATGCTTTAATTTAAAAGCCTGTAAGACCCAGTGGATTAGAATTAATAAGAACATATAATATAATATACTGTAAGCTAATTGATTATTTGTTGCACCTATATATATCATTTTGACACTCCAAGCTCATCTCATTTGGGAAAAACCCCACTAAAAGGCGCCACGTCCTTCAGACATTCTTTTTTGGAATAAAAAGTATATTTTAAAAATATTCAATTTCAAACATTTTTGATGAGAACTTTAGAGGAATTTACAAGGATATTTAGAGACTAAATTTTCACAAACTGCTCCTTTTGAAGATCCCTGCCCTGAAAGTGCTTACGAGAAATATTTTTTCCAAAAGCATCCAGAAACCCACCTTGGCTACGGGCCTGAACATTGTAAAAACTCGTCCACAAAATGGCTTATTTTTGGAAAATGATGCCATCTTGTCCGCCATCTTGGATTTTGTGACATTTTCTGGTAGTGCTTGAACCAGTGATATAGTGTGGCAAGTTTCAGCTTCCCAGCCTTAAGGATAATACAAATAACGAAGCTGTTGGGAGGCTAATTTTTCTTTGAATAACAATATTGCCCCGCAGATGCCTTTTTGGGGGCCAGAGCCGAGAGCTCTGGCATCCCAGCATCCCGGCATCCCAGAGCCGAGAGCAACGGGCACCCCTTCTGATATTGTTCTATATGTCTCAAGTGATGAGTGTGCCAAGTTTGGTGCTTTGGTCCAGCGTGTCACGATCTTCCCAAAACATGACCCTAAGCCACCCTAAGTAGGGGTAGGGGGCATTATATCTGGTACGATCAAATGGTGTAAAAGTTTATACGTACTTATATGCATATTATATATTTTCAATGGCGACAAAATAAAATGGAATAAAGATACTATAGAATGCGGCTGTTTCATCACAACACCCATCCTGTAATTGGGACATGCTCAATCTTGTATCATCCGTACAACTTGAGAACTATTATCCATACACCGTAACGAAGACGGGTATGATGTTTGAGTAACGATCATTCTAAAACTCTCATTTAACAGAATGGGCATATACGACACATAAGTACCTACTGTAATGAAGAATTGTTTGATAAAATGGTTCATTCACTATATGAAAGCATCTAGAAGAAAATATTCCAACGCATCAATCCACGCCTGACAATCGCACCGATCACAGAAGCAGATTGGTGGATATCTTCATGGATTGTCAAATATAAGAGCTAAAAAATTGCAAGATCTGTTAATCGATAGCTTAATTGTCATTATTAGGGACGCAATTCTTCTGCTTCCAAATCTGTAATATTTTCAATTCATTAAAAGCTATAGTATAGATGATAGAATTGACCGACAGCGATCAGCGTCTCTAGCGTTATTGTCCGTACAATTAGGGTGTGTCATCCATTAGGGTGTGCCATTCATTTCAGAGTGTACACCGTGTACACCGTCTACATCATCCATAGTGGGGTGGGTATTCCAGTAGATCTGTACCAAAGATCACACACCTAACATACAGCAATATTAGTGTAGTGTGTCGGTTGGAAATAGTACGACTGTTGCATTCACTTTTTTTTGGATTATATATACTATAAGGTGGTGTCGAGTCGTGATTCAAAACACCATATAGATATATAACATGTAGTATTCCCTACCACTCACAGGACAGATCAGGATATCGAAAAGCTGCTGTAGAAATACGAGCTGTTACAAATGGCCATATTGGATCATTGTTTGATTATCTGTTTATACAACGCGAGAAAACATGTTATCTTATCTCGTTTATGGCAGAAATTGACAGGTGTATCATCAACAAACATTGAGAATGCATGTCTCTGCATTTTAAATTGAAATCGATCACGTCTACAGACAATGTCCCATAATCTACGTTGTACTATATAATGTAGGTTTATTGATTGCCTTGAATGTGCCATTTATTAAATATAGTCAGAAATGTACCCACTCCGACGGTTTACGTGTCCATTTAACGTTAATGCCGAGACAGCGCCCCCAAGTGTTTGGCTAGGAAAGAGCCCTATTTGAAGCAAGGGAGATAGTAGAGTAAAAGGTTCCCTGAAGTACGAAAATTATTTTATGCAGTTTACAAGAAATTTATTTCTAGTTTCCAACATTCAAACATGGTAAGATTCACATTCGCTCTCTGTACTCCGAACAGGGTTGCCTCTGTGTTGGTATGGACTGACAAATGCATATGTTGGGCATAAGATCGTTCATTATAACCCCCACGATCTACAGACAGAACTTACAGATTGACATCATGACTGCCGTATCCCTAACTAAAAGTATTTGACCCGCCTGATTTTGTTCCACTGTTTGGCTGATCCACTTGGCCTGTTTCCCCACAGATTTTGAGATCGAGAACGAGGCCGTCTACGTCACGGGTCAAATGAGACACGTGGTTATGGGGTTTTTGACAGGTCGAATACAGGGTCGAGGAAAATTCACAAAGTCCCGTCAGTCGATTACTGATAAAGACCTCTGATAATGAAATCAGTTCTCTCTTCGTGTGATTTTTCACGTTGGACTTAAGAAATGTCCAGCAATTGAGAAGAATATCCTTAAGGGTAGTCTCATTTCATATGAATATTCATGCTCGGCAAAGGTTAGCCCTCATTGGACGCTGTGAATTATCGCTATCCGCCCAGAATGGTGATGGTGAAATTCGCGCAAAAAATGTGTGTAATTTTCTGTGGAATCCCTGAAGGGAAACGGCTCACTGTTAGTTTCTTTCACTACCCAGAGTTGACAGACAAAACCACAGCCTACCAGATCTCGAGCATGCTGTGATTACGAACTGGAATATCGGTATCTCAATATAGATCCGGACAGGGACTTATATGAATTCTACATCTTCCACTTTTACCAATGTATCATTATTTCAGTATTTTCCTTGGTATACTAAGATTTGTTCAATTCAGTATAGAGACAGACAGGTTTTAATAGCTTGTTGAAAAAGGATCACGCTCTCGGGTCATTTAGTTGCAAAAGATGTCACTGATGTGAATCGAACTGAAAACTTCAGCTTTTAAAGTTCGAAGGAATGTTACCAATGGGCTGAGTAATTCATCGCTTAAACGTTCAAACAAATGGCAACGTGAACTTGCTTTAGAGCTTAGTGCCAATAAACATAAAGTTCACAATGGGTTGAGTGTTGCAGCACTTGAAGTTCAAACAGATGCCAATGTCAAAGTTCAAACTGAACTATTACCAAAAAGTTGACGTTGATAATCACAGATATGCTTTCACATGCGACAAGTACTATTTAATGTATTTTGGATTTGGATGGCTGAATCTTCCACTTTTTCATGCACTCAGCTTCGTGACTGACGTATGGGATGGAATTATACCATTCTGATTTGACGCTTCATCTCTCCTATGAGTTTGGAATTTGGTGGTGCTTAGGATATTTGACGGGAGCAGTTCATCGTCTGACGAACTTGTAGAAGTTGGTGGTGGTGAAACTCTGAGGATGTGTGTGCCATTTCCCCGGAACTCACAAAGAAGGATCTGATAGATGCGTCAGTTCTAACGACAACACCTAGTTTGTGTAGCCCTTGTCTGTTTTCATCCTCACTTTGTGTTCAATTTTGGGAGACTGTAGGTATTTCGCGATCGTGTCGAAGTACGTCTTCTGTTGCGTTCGAACTCCGGTCAAACGCGTTCGGTCCATGGGTTTTAAGAGTTAGTAAGTTAGTGCAAAAAATATTTCTCGATGAGCACAGTTTCCTACGGTCAGCTTGAGATGTGGTGGAGCTTGAGAGGCTCTTTCTGTTGGTGCGACAGATGACTAGGTAGAGCTATTACATCATCGTCAGTATATTTGTCTGTGGGTCATATGACTTCTTGTCAGTACTCCGGCATCGGTTTCCGTCACCCTTTTAATGTTGTGTTTAATTGTTCCCTGTATGGTGAGATTCTCCTGGTGGACGTTTAGTCCCCGAGACTTGCCCTCTGTACAAATCATTGTGATTGTAGTTTTCTGATCTGTAAACATGGTAAAGAATGAAGCGCTTGTTCAGCGTTGGGTCTCTGTTCTGGTATTTGTTCTGAATACGAACTTTCATTCAATAAGTACTCCCTCGTTTTGGCCTTTTTGTAGCTGGCGGTCACATACTTCATCATTTTCCAACGGATGACTAGATAGGGCTATTACATCATCGCTTCGAAATATTTTATCTAATACCGCTCAAGCCGGTGCTAGGGGACGTGTGGTCATTCAATATGGTCACATGAACAGCTGAAATAAAAGCGTGGCTGGGATACAAATCATCACAGGAATCACTTCGTTCTTGTGAGGTTTTTGAAAATATGGATTCAGTATATTTTTCTATGGGATCATATGACTTCTTGTCAGTACGCTGGCATCGTTTTCCATCACCCTTTTAATTTTGCGTTTAATTCAAGCTGTTGCTAATGACACAATCAGTTGACATTCTATGCCCCTGTAAATATTGGGCCAGTATAGAATATCGCGAGCCCTGTTTTACCATTTTTTAGACCGAAATTGTTTTGATGGATCTCTTCGTGACAGTCAGCTTGTAGAACTTCGGCCCAACTACCTTTTCACCATTGAATATGATGGCATCATATCGCACAAGATTATCACGTAATTGCCAAAAATGAGGTATGACGTTGGACATGCTTTGGAGAAGTGTGAATCTTTTGTAGTTCCTTTCAACTTTGATCCATTCTAGACTCATCCAACAGTTAGACTAGCATCACCTCAAACTCGACCTCACCGGTTGGTGGGTCCCTTTCCTGGACGTACACAAATTACAAGCGTCTAGTCCGTCATTCATAATTCAGCCGTCGTCCATTAGAGAATATCCGCCTCCATAATCCAAAGACCTATTCCATATTCCATATAACAGTATTAGCACCAAATTCAAAAAGACAATCATAGTATACATAAACATAGGCTTGTTTCCTGCAAGAGAGAAGCGGTCAACAGTTTTCAATGATGCCGGCAAGACATCATGATGTTCCAAAAATATCAAATCCGTATCGCTGATCAGTATTCTTAATACATAATATTCGTTGTGAAGTCGTCATCTAAAGAATGATGTATCTCAGTCACGCTTTGATTGTGACTATTCATATGAGTACCATGAGGATCTTGAAGTACATGGGATCATACGGCCCCTAGCCCCGGGTTAAGCAGAATTAGATACAAGTTACGACACGTCGCGCCATAGATCTTGCACGCTACGTTCGTATTTTGCTATCAGCATGCGATATGTATCGCCTAATTTGAATATTACTGTCCAGAAAGGGATAGTTTACGATGTCGAAATTGTAATCATCTCTTTTGTCATAAAGTCGACGAGAGAGAATGCCCGCTTCATTTTTATAGAGATATAGATCTAAATATGATGTGCCTGTAGGGCTGTCTGTTATCTACAGCGAGAAGATCGTCTATATAGCGTTTGGTGGATGAGAAGGAACGGGCTTTGAATGGATCTGTTTTTGAAAGCACCTGCATATAGTCATATTCATAAGAGAACAGATATAGGTCAGCCAACAGGGGTGCACAATTAGTACCCATTGGAATACCTATATGCTGCTGATATATTGTGTTGCCAGATTTCACATAGACATTTTTAATGAGGAATTCAAGCAACTCTATAAACAAAGAAACATCCCATGAATGATATCTCTTGTATGTAGTAGAGCTAAAGAATGCTTTATGGCTTCCGATATTAATATATCTACGATCAGTTTTCTTGAACACAGATACTATTAACGAACTTAGACGGTCAATAAGGTCCTGATGAGGGATTGTAGTATAGAGAGTCGAGAAATCCCATGTGGATCCACATGTCTGTACCGTATGTGACCTTTAGCATCAAGTTCTTCCGTTAGACAGTTTGAGTTTTTCAATATCCACATACATTCAACGCCAGAGTTCTTAGAAATAGTGGCGCAATATCTTTCCCAAAATGCTTTTACCTCCTGAAGGGCCCTCGTCAATAGGGTTGAAAGACGCTTGGTGGTGCAGCTTCTAGAACCAGCTATGAATCTAGCTTTGTATGGTGATTTATGTATTTTGGGAGTCCAGCAGCGGTAACGCATAGAGAACTGTACGTAAGCTATGTATACTGTTTGGTGTGTTAGTTAAACCCACTAAGTAATTTAAAGTGATATGATCTTGAATCATCGAACTAATAAACTTTCGCCAACCATGGCTGCGATGTCTCCGTTGATGGAGTTTAAATAGTTGGGTAATGTTGGATATATTTGCACGGCGGTTTGTAGCATTGCCGAACCCACTGACATTATCATTTAAACCAAACGGAAACACTGACCCAAGTTCTAGCATCCCGAATAATTCCCGCTCTCGGATTTTTCTCTCAAATCCAAAGGGGGAATCCTTAGTAGATGGATAGACGACGTCTATGATCTGAATACTAAAGTTATCCCAGCCATGGTCGGGTCCAGAAAAATGTTTACCTATAAGCAATTGCTTTTTCCTAACGGATTTTCTGTGACCGTTCACCCTAAGATGGAGTCTTTGGGTGGTCTTGCCAACATACTGTTGACCACACTTCGTACAGGAAACTAAATAAATACAGTTTGTAGTAGAACAACTAAGATCAACATACGAGTCAACAGAATATGAGTTACCAGTTAACGCGGAACTAAATGAAGCTGAAGTATTAAAGAGTGGACACGTGAGACATTCACGATGTCCGCACTTAGAAATTTTGAAATTATTACATGTAGAATTCGGTGCTAAACAATCATCAAGCGCAATATTACAAGGTTTGATGTCGTGGCCTTGCTTTGCTGTCAGAAATATATCTGTCATTTGGATTGAAAAAGGTCTTAGTGCATTTCGAACTATTAGAGACTCGGCTGAGAAACCTGCACTAACGTTTCTCGGGTCTGTCTTAATATTATTTATTTGTGTTGTAACCATTATGAGTGTTGGGTGCGCAGGTGCCCGACCTCGGGGACAACTTGTCCACCAGCAGAATCCAGGCATACACGTGTTAAAATTACAAGCGTCTAGTCCGTCATTCATAATTCAGCCGTCGTCCATTAGAGAATATCCGCGTCCATAATCCAAAGACCTATTCCATATTCCATATAACAGTATTAGCACTAAATTCAAAAAGACAATCATAGTATACATAAACATAGGCTTGTTTCCTGCAAGAGGGAAGCGGTCAACAGTTTTTAATGATGCCGGCAAGACATCATGATGTTTCAAAAATATCAAATCCGTATCGCTGATCAGTATTCTTAATCCATAATATTCGTTGTGAAGTCATCATCTAAAGAATGATGTATCTCAGTCACGCTTTGATTGTGACTGTTCATATGAGTACCAGGCATGCAGATCACGGCCAAATAGCACTGTTGAAGTTTCAGGTGCACGCGTTTAAGACGTACTGGAACAGACAGTAGCGACTTCTTGAAAATTGTTATTAACGGCTAGCGTTTGGTATTCACGGTCACAGGTCATGGAATGTCTCAGAAGCGAAAACAACCGACATCAATTCCTTCTCGATCTGTGTGTAATTTGTTTGTCTCTTGGTGAGGGCACTTGACGTGTACATGACGGGTCTGTCTTCTTGGGCAATGACAACACAGAGTCTAGATTTGGAGGCATCATAGGTATGTGTGAACGGTTTATGAGCCTTTTCCCATGTCCACAAGACATCTTTCATAAGAAGCTGTCGAAGAGAAGTGCCGATCTCGCTCAGTCGGGGGATGAACTTGTCTAAGTATGTGACCATTCCAAGAAATCTATGTAATGCTGGTAGATCAGCAGGCAATGGAACTGTCACACACTTGGGATATGGACTGACACCTTTGTTTGTGAGAAATTAATTCTGGAAAGATGCATATACTTTTCAAGCCAGATACAAAGTTGTGTACAGTATATCGTGGTAGTATAATAAAACGAGCACCGCAACTCCCAAAGTTTTCCAGTATAGATTTGTACATGAATTATATAGTACAAGTGTTTTTTTTATATATATATACTTTTTTTCTCGAATGTGACAGGGTTTCGGCTCTGACAGGAATTAGTGTCAAGATAGAGCTGGGTTCAGAGACCATATCAATGCACAACAAATCATGGGCTGATGAAAAACTAAGAGACTATAAATACGCCGATGTTCTGTACATCGACTTATCGCCTCTCATTTGAGCTGGTGCGCACGACAAAGCAGACATACGTACATCCCTGCCAGGTTCAGTAATTGCATTTACAGATAATAAAGGCTGATGAAAAACTAAGAGAGTATGAATACGCTGGTGTTGTTTACCTCGCCTTCTCGCCTTCCAGTCGAGCTGGTGCGCATGACAAAACCGACATACGTACATCCCAGCCAGGTTCAGTAATTGTATTCATAGATAATAAGTTATCCGGGGACATTGGGGTATTTGTGTTCAAATGAAATGGAGGAGATTGCGCTGCATTGATGTGCGATATAGGACAATAAATTGTGCTGCAAATCCTTTGTATAACACTGTCAGCTCGTTTTGACAATTCATTCTTTTGACAGTAAAATTAACGTCGACTAACACGACCTAACATGTCTTTTAGACTGCAGCAATTTTGTCATTTCAGAATGAAATATGTGGCTTGAAATATGTAGGCACAGTACCACCTACACTGTACACCAATATCATGCCTCAAAATGTTGCATATGATATTATCTAACTATATAAGGCTATCTTGATGCATAGTACAGGTATCCTAGTCCATCATTTTCTCGCAAGACATGATGGAGGCCAAGGCTAGAAGACCATGTATGTGATTAATAGAATTCGACATCGTGTTCCAACTTGAAACCCTACTGTTTCAGTGCATTTTTACCAAAGCACTGAAACTATTGAAATATAACCGCACTGAAACAGCACTGATACATAACAGCACTGATTCAATACGGTGACAGTACTGAAATATTACAGTACTGATTCAGCACTGAAATCGCAGAGTACAAATCGCACAGTACTGAAACAGTACTGTTTCAGTACTGTTTCAGTACCGTGTCAGTACCGTAACATTTCAGTACCGTTTCAGTTTTGAATTGATACTGTTATGTAACATTACTGTTTCAGTGCGATTATATTTCAGTACTGTTTCAGTACTTGGGTAAAAATGTACTGAAACAGTACTGACGCTACTTTTGCTGTGTAACAACTGATGAAAGTCTGGAGGCTATCCCGGTATAAGAGCTATAATATATATGATAATAAATAAAAACAGGGTATTTAGACATTCTTATTTATATTCTTATTAACCAAAGGCTCACATCACATCGACCTTTCATCTACTCCGAAACTTTTTCTTCGAGGTAGGTCGTCTCGGGATATTGACTTAAACTGCCAATACCTCGTGTCGTTCACCATCCTATTTATAGATAACAAATATTAGAGAGAGGAATCCATACTGAAGATACGACTCATTTTATCCGAGCATGTCCTATAGCCATCTTTTTTATGGACTTGGGTCCACATGCAGCGGAATAGAACAGTCTGGTCGAAGTTGTAATACCAGGGGAGGTACAGGAATGGCCTGGAAATGGTACTGACAACTGTCGCCCTATCTTCATGATTGGATAACTCCACGTCACACAGGCCAACAGCTGAATAGTCCACATTTTGCGCCTCGCATGAGGCAGACTACTCGGGCTCTAGCCCTCCATCTAATCACGGGCCTAAGGAGATCGAGCATGAGGGACAAGCATGAAGGAGATTTTGTACAACAGAGAGAGCAACAACTATCAAATTGGAAAAGTCGAGTGGTGATTAGAGTGTCCGACGTTGTCCCTTTCGAGACAGCTCAAATATACTAATACAAGTGGAAGCCCTTCGAATATCATGTGTGAAAGAGCTGTGTGCCGCGACATTGTGAAGAGGAAGCGAGTGAAATGGCCAAGGAAGATCTTATCCTTTGATGGAAAAGAGATTACGCCAAAAGTATTAGGATGGATTGATGAAATGACACACTCTGGAAAAACGATAATATTCACAACGAAATCTTAAAAACAACCAGACGTCTTTAAACTTTATACTATATTGACTACGACGAAGCACTCGGGCAGTCTAACAATACTCAGAGATCAATAATTCTGTAGAAGAGCAGAGTTTGTAGAGATAGGCCCTGAATAGCTGAAACTTTATCGCGTTTGTTTCTTCCATATGACCCAACAATTATGGTGTTCGCTAAAAGATCTGACAGACTAAATCGTTGCTGAGAATACTGAATGTATTTTGAACGTGTTGAATGTATACCGTTTTGATTTGTAAGTGTTAAGCATGATATACGTCGATGGACTGTATATGATACAGACAATATCTAATGATGACGCCCTAAAGTTTATCTGGAGCTCCAAAACAAAGAAACATTTAGGCCTAAAACTTTATAAGTGTATGTGGTATTGGGATCACTGCGAGCCTATTACATTCCCCTGCGAACGGAGCATCATGGGTAAATTCAAACTGGCGACCATACTGGAATGGCAGGATTTTTTTTCTGTGGAAAGTTTTGCCTTACTGTGTGAAGTGCCGAAAGCTATTTTATTCCGCATCAGATTATTATTTTTCCAATTTACTGGCCTGTTTTATCCGGACAAAATTGCAGAAAAAACAATATTGGAATACCAGATTGAAAAATCGGACACAATGCCATTTTGAAATTTGACGTCATTGTGACATTACCAGAGCGCTCATCTTGCATTTATTAACATTTTCGGTACAGCTTGATCCAGAGACAGAGCGGTAAATTTCAGCCTCCCATCCTAAAAAAAAACATGTAGGGACGGAATCTCCCGCCCCCTCTCGGAAGAATCGCTTAAAATAAATCGAACAAAACATACTTTCACCCAGACTCCGACAAGGTATACATCGACTTTTATTAATAACTTATATTACAGCTTTACCCTAGTGTATTTCTGTGATATGGTAAATCATAAATTACAAAGTGTTGGGGAATATACATATATAAGGGTGAGGTGCAAAACAGCCCATATGACGAAGTTTTCTGTGTACATGTAGAAAATAAAAGTTTGCATGATCATCGGATCGAATCACAAATAGAAAAGTGTTTCCAAGAAGGGTCGATCACCAGAAATTTCAATCTCAAATCAAGTGACCACGACTACCAACATATGTACCCTGTTTATATAAATCTGTTCAAACAGGACAAATTGATAGCTGAATTTTTTAACACATCGGACTCTTTCAACCTTCTTGCCTAATCGTAATGGTAAACTTTTCGAAAAGGGAGGCCGTGAGGATTTCTCAGCAATTTACATTCTAACATCCTTGGTGTTTTATACCTCAGACTAGAAAGATCAAGACCGCGGATTAACTAAAATTCCACAAATGAACTCGGAAATTTAATACTAGGTCTAAATCGATCTTTCTGTAATAGATGAGTGAACGAAAACATGTATTTGGTGATGGGAAGTTAGGACAACTTTATCTCACACTGAACTTCTTCACTGTTAAACTATCTGACTGCAATATTTCAAGGACTCTGAATTATTCTTGAACGTTGTTTCGAAAGCTGTCATTGTGGACCCCTTGACTGATGTAACCACATGGTTTGTAGAACCATCTGTGAACCTGCTCGAAAAGAATAAGATTATTTAGTTACCAAATGTAAGGGACGACTCAAAGCAGAGAAAGATTCTGTTGGTTGAGGAGAAATGATGGGGTACATGCATTTCCATATTTTATCATCATGACCCGGAACCCATCTTGACTGGATTTCTTCAGCTCTGCCCCTATGCATAAAATTGGTAAAAAAAATAAATGTGGATAGGAATTGCAGCGTTTCTCCACCATGATTTATCATACCGATCAAGGAAAACTTGATAAAACAGATTTTACAGTTATTGTTTCATCTGGCCGAATTTCTGTGGAAATATATCTCAACGCCATTGACTTGACATAAATGTCGATATTGTTTTTTTTTCTTCAAATAATAATCGTTATTATCGAAGTTACATCAGGCTCCACTGAATTTGGAGCTACATTACTTTCATATCATTCTTGAATGCATTCTCATACTTCTTAAAATTATATCTGCCAGATCTCTTGGTAAAATTGATATATAATCCTTCTAAATAATAAGCAAAAAAATCACAAAATCTATATTTCGGTATATCTGGTTTCAGCTGCCACTTCGGTAGGTCTATCATTCATCAAAACACGTCTTATGGATATCTTGATAAGAATAAACATCGAAGTTTTGCCCTACTAGATGATATCAACATCTTGTCTTGGTCATAGATTAATTGTGACGATTAGTCTTTGATGATGTCTAATGTTTTGTCTCAGGGTATCATCGCTAGCAATATTACCCGTCTACCTCCTGTGCCTCGGCCTTAGTCTGTGGCTATAGCCCTTTCCGGAGAGTGGCTGATCTCCCCATGAATTAATGCCGCTCTTTGAGGTTAGAGGTATGAAAAGCTGCTTCCGGGAAGTAGTCGCCTCGGTTTCACTTTTACCAAAGACACCCGCGTTTACTATAAATAATATATTGATAAAATATTTCAGAAAATTTGTTTCGGAAACTATTCTGCTTATATTTTGTACATGAACCGATAGATCATGAATACGTATACGTTAGTAAGTCAATTCTCTAGAAATATAAAGAATTTTTAATTACTAAAACTATTTGTGAGGGCCTTTGGTGCTTACCGGAAGTTCTCTGTACCAACACGCCCCTGGTGAAACAAAGGAGATAAAACCATTTCCCAATAGGGCTATATGACTTCGCACGTGACACTGCCTAACATGCCTCAGCCTTTGCCCTAGCCTACCGTGCCTTACTCTACGCCTTACCCTACCATATCTCAATCTTCGCTTGTTATACTGACGTCGTCGTGACGCTACACAGCTTCGATCATTCTGTGATTGGCGTTTTGTTTCATTGCCGAGCATTGTAACTTTATTTATAACGTTAAAACTGTACGAAAACGCTGGGCCAAGTTTCAGCATCCAGAATAAATAAGAAAATATGGAAGAGAGCCATGGGTAGGCCCGCATGTATTTTTAAGCTGTATTTTAACTGTTTCTGTTGCAGGCGTTGTTTCACGGGCCGTATCTGTACATTAACATGATTAAGTTCCAGAGTGTTGTTATAAAATGAATGAAAATAAAAGTTGTAATATATCATGCTTAATATTTTCGTTCTTTCCCCACAGTATATGCCGTTACTAGCGAGAATACAACAGCAGGGTTTAATAATACTGGTATGTATTTATTTATATTGCTATTGTTTTTTCTTCGCATTGGTGAAAATAGCAAATTCTGGCGTTATCGTTTAAACTGAACCAAGTTTCAATATGCTGAGTAAAACCGAAATTCGAGTAGGGAATCCCGAGTAAATGGGTTGACTATGAAGATATGACACGGGTTATGAAGTTGTCTCAGCCATGGCAATATACCATGTTTAATATTTAAGTTTTTTTCTTTCAGCATATCCCGTTACCACCGAGAATACAACAGCAGTGTTTAATAATACTGGTATGTATTTATTTAGTTTTCTATTGTTTTTCCTTCGTATTGGTGAACATAGCAAATTCTGACGTTATCGTTTAAACTGGGCCAAGTTCCAGTATACGGAGTAAAACCGAAATTTGAGTAGGGAATCCCGGGTAAATGGGTTGACAATGAAGATGTGAATGCTGAAGTTGTCTCAGCCATGGTCGGGGCGACCAAACTGTTTACTCACAAGTAAGTAAACTTGAGAGATGGCTCTCCATGACTTTGTAGTTTATTATATTGGAGTCATTTTGAACCTATTTGCATTACCCCCAAGCAGAGGATCACGGGCAAATTCAAAATGGCGGCAATGTGGGATACAAGAAAAGTTATGTTTTCATCATATTTTTTCAAAATTCCTGCTTTTCTGCGAGGAAAAGTGGACAGAAGCTATTTTATTTCCCATCTGATTTTATTATTTGCTAATCGATCATGCAGGTTTTGCGTCATGACGTAGCTGATATCTATATCTTGTATTAGTAGTAGAATTCTTGGCATATACCACCCCGTGAAATCATTAAAAGACAATAGTACTTTATCATTCGGCAGATTGTTTCGCTATGCCGAAGGGGCCTAGGATTGCATGACAACGGTTTCATGGTAACACATAAAGAAATTACGTTTGCGATATGGATATGCTATTGATAGTGGATATGTAGGCCTACTCTGAGATTTTTAATGTTTATTTCCCACATTGGGCTTCAGCCAATCAGAAGGATCTGTGATATAATTATCCTGGAGCTTGTCTGTCGAAATTAAATAGTCAAGCCAATACAGAAACAGACAATTTAAATCGAGTTCACTGAGGACAACACGTTTGGTCTTGGCATCTTAATGCAAAACAACTTGCCGCTGTACTCATATACTGGGACAAACTGTTTGATTGGGTTCGCGCAGATGATGAAGCATAAGAGAAGGTCATGAATGTAACACATTCTGACAAACTGAATTCGTTGACACATGGGATAATACTCGCAGAATTTATATCTCTCCTAACAGAGTATCACATAATTGTTTTCAGAAAATATGCTGTTCATAAATATCCGCGTTAATTCATGGTGTTACTATAACCTTATTAATACATTTACGTGTATCATCTTTGCTATGATACAATAATATTGATGATAAGATTTGTAATCGTATCATCATTGTTGACATATTGCACTTCCAGAGTTTCCAACAACTAACCCGGAATGGATAGAAGGAAATGGAACATCGCCCCGTCCTATGAACTCGACTACCTCTCCCCAACCTAATGCAACAACGACAGAACCCCGTTCAACTATCCAGCCCACGACAACATCGACAGAACCATCCACAACTACTATCCAGCCCACGACAACATCAACAGAACCACCCACAACTACCATCCAACCCACGACAACATCGACAGAACCACCCACAACTACCATCCAGCCCACGACAACATCGACAGAACCACCCACAACTACTATCCAGCCCACGACAACACCGACAGAACCACCCACAACTACTATCCAGCCCACGACAACATCAACAGAACCACCCACAACTACTCTCCAGCCCACGACAACATCGACAGAACCACCCACAACTACTATCCAGCCCACGACAACACCGACAGAACCACCCACAACTACTATCCAGCCCACGACAACATCAACAGAACCACCCACAACTACTCTCCAGCCCACGACAACATCGACAGAACTACCCACAACTACTATCCAGCCCACGACAACATCAACAGAACCACCCACAACTACTCTCCAGCTCACGACAACATCAACAGAACCACCCACAACTACTACAGGTAAGGCTGGAATCAATGTTGATGGGCATGTCTTTACTTTTAAGATAAACCACATTTTACGTGTGAGATCTTAATTCATTCAGGTTCAGAATCTTGATACAACATACCCAATATTCAGTAGGCAGTGGTGATCAATCGAGAATTTCTAGGGTGGACACTCGATAGTCTTGTTTGTATCCCGAAAAAACAAACTATTAGCAAGCATGAAATAAATAACATTATGAACACAAGCTACTGTCTGTCCCAGATAATATATTCCAGACGTTTTCGGTGATTTTACGGAGACAATTTGCCGTACAACGCTGAAACATCACACAGTATATAAACTAAAAAATTCTAATGTTATTCCAAAGTATCAAGAAAATCCTCCCAGTAGTTCTTAAAAAAATTAGATGGGAGATTTGTGGGTTAGTTTTTGACGTCATGATGTCAACCATGCATGTTATAACATTGTCAGATCAACGTCATCGTGCCCTGGCTTATTGGTGGCTTTCGTAAATTCTCAACAGATTTTCATGAAATTCGGTTGAAAATTTCTATTTTTTAGTTAATATACTGTGTTGAAAATTCAACGCTGTACGACCAATTGACTCCAATATATCAACGTAAACGCCTGGGTGATTTCAACAGTGAGCAGTCAATGATACAGGTGTAAAATGAAAACGTTAGGAATTTCAAACTTCTTGATATCTTTCAACCCAGATAGGTCTTGATTTCAGATAGTGCATTGTACCAGCTGACCAATTAGTATTCAATACTGCCAAATGGATTTTCTTGTCGCTTTTTAGAGTCTATTGTATCCAAGAAACAGTTTGATTGTGACTGTCCATATTGAACACCATGAAGATCTTGAGGCCTTAAGTCCAGACGCTATGATGGCGTAGCTAATTGACATACTTTCAAACGATCCGGCAGACAAATATTCCCGACCCGTATTGTCCGTTCGGCCATCTGTGACCTGAGTTCTGGGAGAACAGAATAGAATCTGAAATACGTGTCAATCGAGTGCAAAATATGCATGAACAGAAGACAATTCGAGGGTGATGATCGAAGACCCTTCTCAGCAATCCTCTATTTTAGCAACGGGGTACCACGGGGTCCTGGGACAATTATTTTGTCAAGGGCAGAGAATGGGATGTAATGTTTCATTATGCGTTATGAGGTGATTTTTCCCACACCAGTACTGAAAGTAAAAATAACTTTAACGAGAAATGTTGAGCGAAAACTCAAGAAATTGTGAAAAAGCAGAAAATTACCGCGTTAGGAAGTATTTCAACAGAGATCATATGGTTTTGCCATAAGTGTATGACATTGTTCTCCAAACTTGAGAAAGGAGTGTTGAATAGTTTTCCACAATATTGTTTTGTGACGTAGATTGGAATCGCTACAAAGTCGATCAAATTCTACCGGGAATTCTACGAGAGAAGTTGCATAGGTGTGGTTTTTGATTTCCCTATTCCTATTGTTCTGCAGCTTTCAAGATATATGTATCATTGTAGTATTTTACGAGGATGTTAAATTAATGAGTACTCCTATTTCTATCTCAATATTTATGGTTGACTAAATTCATTTAGTTTCGCTTTAGTATAGTCTTTAATCGCCCAGCTAATCTTTGAGAACGTGCTCTAAGATATATTAAATAGTTTAATTCGATGCTACGCAGCTCATCGCTCCCATACCTTTGGATTTGTGGCCGAGTGGTCCAAGGCGTTTCGCTGGTGATAACTAGCCTCACACCGCTGAACCGGCCGGGTTCGAGCCCAGCGGGTGCATGGGTGAAAGTCTGCCAGTTTCTTGCCGACGGGCGATGGTTCTCTCCGGGTACTCCGGTTTCTCCACCATCCAAACTGACTGTCACCCTATGAGTGAAATAACCTTGAGTGTGACATTAACCCTATCTGGCCTGGGCTTTTTGGATCCTGTCCTGGCCTTGGGGGGGGGGGGGGAAGGGGCCGAAATGGCCCCCCTAAATATTTTTCTTACGCCTTGAGCTAGGAGACTGAAACCTACCACACTATACCCTTGGGTCAAGCTCTACCACAAAAAGTAAAAAAAGCCAAGATGGTCGCTTTGATGACGTCACAGTGATATCATTTTCAAAAACGGCATTTTTGGCTGATTTTTCGGTCAGATTTTTCGATTTTTTTATTTATGTAATTTCTCTGCAAAAACTGCATGATAAACTAGTAAATATTAATGTGATATTAATATTAGTTTTTGCCCAGTTTACATCTCGAAAAAGCAGAAATTTTGAAGAAATATGACGAAAACATCACTTTTCTGGTACCCTACATGGCATCCATCTCTGTCGATGTTGTCGTGGGCTGATCCTCTGCTCGGGGGTTATGCAAATAGGCTCAAAATGACCGTAATATGATAAACTATAAAGTCACGGAGTTTCAGCTCTCCATTTTTGTCGTTCCGGAGATAGTCCAGAAAGTTTGGTAGGGGGGCCATTTCGGTCCCCCCACCACAGGCCAGGTAGGGTTAAACCCCCCTCCCCCCTCTCCCCTCCTCCTTGGGGTTTAGAAATAGAACCTTGGCTATCCTTTGCCCAAGACTTCATATTCAGAGAGGTTACCTCACATGTCTGGAAAAGTTTTCTACCAATTTGATTCGATGGATTTTGAGTATGTCCTGGTACTGTTTCTCACCCCGAAGAAACCCCGAAGAAACACATTAGACGTAATTGTCTTGCATTTCATTTTGACAGGCAGGTGTAACGATCAGATTATTTTCCTTCGTGATACTGGTTCTTCTGTTATTGAGTTTCGTATCGAGGTACCCACAGGAGCTATTGGTGAGATTATCAACTCGGTCGAAATTTGTCCTGAAGGTAAGTGACAGTAGGGCATTATTTCAAATAAGGTATAATACATCTGACCTAAATCACCTTCTTCCCCCAAAATCAAGGTTTTAATTAAGGATAGTGCGACAAAGTGATTCGCAAGAGAACCGATCTTCACATCAACTTATGTGTTTCACCCATTTATAATAATCTCATCCGGTAGTGAGAACAACGTGCAAGTTTCTCCAGACAGTTTTTATCAGATGGTATATTCATCCCATCTGGATTATTTTCACATATCTTGTTAATTACTATCTCTGTGCTTGACGCCACTTATTATAGTCCAGAATCCAATAGTTATCTCACAAAAGTAAATTTTACCTGACAAAAAGTCATTATCATCGATAATCAACACAAAGATATGGATTTCATCCTGATGTAGATGCGTGTAGACTTTTGATGTCGAAAGAACCAAATATATTGAAAGCAACCCACGGATGATGGTTCTTGTAGTAACGAAGCGGACAGCTAATCATGGGTTCGTCTGTTACATGCTTACAGGTGCTGTGGATTAGTGTTGTGTAATTCAGGTAAACCCTCTCGAGTACTTCCGATAATCGCATAATTCGAAGCAGGCATCAGTCCACTAATAATTTCGTTAGTTATTATGTATTAGCATAAAAAATCACCAAAAACCCAGAAGACTCTAGGGGCATAAATGCACTTGGCATGACAATATTCATCTTGTGGGACAAGGTGACATGAGTTGTTTGAGCTGATCTGTCATCACATCTCCCGAGCTAGCGTATCTAATTGGCTTAAGCCGGCGCTAGGGACCGTGTGTATACTTTATTGTCTCCACATGAACCGCTGCAATAAAAGCGTGGCTGAGATACTTAAGCTACGTCCGAGAATCCACCGTATTCTCGGGTCTGAATGTTAGGCGTCCACGAAAAATTTCCTGTGGAGTCATATGGTGGATTTTTAGTCACCAGCTGTCGTCAATTTTTCCCACCTCTTGCATATCGCTCCAATGAACTGTAAAAGTCTTGACAGAAGTTGACGATGGAAATTTCAAATTCTCGCCATTAACAGCTGACCAGTGTTACCGAATGTCATTCAATTTGTAAACACAGAAAGCCTTCTCACCTCTCATTGATCATGTTTTTCCCAAAGTGGCCAAAATCAACGCCAGGAAGTAGAGTTTGAAGCCTCTTCTGCAATTTGAAATATCAAATATATCAGAAATGTTGAAAAACCACAGCTCATAAAATCCACAAAGATTTGCTCTCAAATTTCTAAACAATGTAATTCGATGGCTTCGACCCAAAGTGATTAACTCCGGTCTGACGCATGGCACAGTTAAAGGGAAGTGACTCAGTATGGGACATGGTACGACCGCATACACCGAGTTTTAGCTTATTTAGTAACAATAGTTCCATCGTGTCCCTCATTGGTCTCCGATATTTATCTTTTATTATTATGATGTTTATTATTTATGTTGTCAAAAAACCATGCCAACCCAACATACACCGGACTTAAGCTCTTTTAGTTGCAAAGTTAGTACCCGAGATGTATATTATTTTTGAAGGTGATAGGAAGAATGTAATTATCGTTTTCTGTTAAAATACTTTTCTATTATATACAGGTGGACAACCACTTGCCACTTTGGAGTGTAGTGGAAATAATGTTACTAGAAGTAACTATACCGGAGAAACGAGAAGCTCAACCACGTGGGTGGTTGAGTCAACTACACTTTGTACAATAACGTCATCTCGAGTCACACCAAGATTAATGGACTTAGCTCGCCAGGTTTGTGGAAATCCCTATACTAATGAACATTTTTTTAAATTCCCCCATGCAGACTGGGTTTTCGTTTTTTTCATGTCGCTATTAGGATTAGCAAATTTACAAAATATCGCTCCAACAGCTTTTGGAGGAACAGTTTTCAATGGTTAAAACAGATCATTTTGATTGACTTTGATGCTAGAACATATACACAGATGTACCATCTGTTCTCTTACACGGCGAAAGGTTTAGGTTATGCTATTAAAGTACTGAGCTAAAACGTTTGGAGTGTAGACGGATATAAATTATCTCATAGTTTATGTATATTGCAGAGGTTTTTCAGATACCTGTCTTATGTACATTCTTGAAACTAAACTGTTACATGACAAAAGATTTTTCTCATAATTTTCCCCCTTGGACTTTTACCCAAAGCACGGTACCTTGTGTGTAAATGTCCACGAGGCGGCGTCTAACGTTGACGTCCTCATACAAAGGATCTGAACAGAAACGTAGTAAACAAACGTCGTCTGTTGTTGGTTTTTGGTAGCCTCTAAATGGCATCATCAGTTCAAGTCGAGCTAACAGAACTTGTGATTTCCAGGAAGATGCTGGTTACGGTACCAGCAGCAAATGGACGTGGTTGCCATGCTGATGAGTTTAATATTCCCATGTTTGTTTTGAGGATAAAAGTGAATGCGGTATGTTTTCACCCCGTGTATATGGTAGATAACCGGGAATCACTGTGAAATGTGGATACTTTGCCACGTTTCCAAACGTTTGATTATTGTTGTCTTCTTTGTAGAACATTGTTAGTCGGTACTGTTAGGCAATTTTACGGGTGAGTATTGTGAGTAAACCTTGTTAGTCGATCTAAAGAGTCAACATTGCCAGTCGACACTGGGATAACCCAAGCTGTGATTGAACCCCCTTAGCAACTCCTCTCGTCAGGGATGTATCTGTAACCCCAGATTTAGTTGACCCGCAAAAGGTCTGACGTGGATACTTGTGTTTGGCTTGAAATCGAAGACGCGTGTGGCAAAAGTGAGCGCCTGCGGAGGATGTCAAACTCAATGAATGTCAGGTGAAGTTGGGGTTATTTCAGTGTAATCGCGTGCCAATTTGGCTCTGTAATGCGACGAGAATATTTCGTGAACTTTTGCAGGCTGTCTTTCGAAAAGAAATGCATCAGAACAGAAACGTAGTAAACTAACGTCGTATGTTGATTTTGGTAGCCTGTCAATGGCATTATCGTTTCAAGTCAGCCTTAACAAAGTTGTCAGATATATTGAGTGGCGCGCGCAGAAGTACTGGAAGTGTTGGTTGCTGTGGAAGTAGCAGATGGGCATGGTTGTCATGTTATCAGTTTAATATCTTGTGCATTTCCAATGTCTATTCTGAGGGTAAGTGAATGCGGTATGTCGTCACCCCTGTGCAATAATGTTTTGTGACGCTGATTAAAATCGCCACATTTAACACAGGATCGAGCAAATGCTACAATGCGAGATATGTATACGTCAGATGCAGGTTCCACTGGAATATTGTTGTCCAGAAAGGAAATTGTAATCATCTCTTTTATCATAAAGTCGACGAGAGAAAAGGCCCGCTTCATTTCTATAGAGATATAGGTCTAAAGATGATGTGCTGTTAGGGCTATCTGAAGTTTCTTTCAATCCAGTGAAGGTGGATATATATCCTTCACTGCGTCATTTATATAGAGATTATCCACATATAGATGAATGTACTTTCACAGAGACCGTGACCTTACATATTTTAAAATCACTGACAAGATAAGATATTGCATGGAAGACTGTTAGTAGATATGAAAGTCTAAAGCTTGGTTTCCACTGAGACACCAAGGATACGTCTGAGAATCCTTCGTATTCTAGTCTGAATGTGAGGTGCCCCGGAAGGTTGATTTTCAGTCGCCAGATGTCAATTTTCTCCACCTTTTACACATCTCATCAATTGGTATTTCGTTCTGTCCACATATATCCATGGGTGGCGCCACCAGGAAGCCAAACTTAGAAATTTAGTTATCAGGAGTGAAAGTGAAAGGATTCTTTCCACATTTGGTAGGTAGATGACATGCTACAAGATGTCAATTGGAATTTCAGTTTGAAATTATGTTTCCGTAAAATGAAACAGCAGATTCTTTACAAAATGTCACTTGCTGTTTCGTCTACATAGGCCCATAGGTGGTGCCACCTGGGGCCAACTTATGTTTTCGTTTTCACGAATATATATATATATATATATAAAAATAATGATAGAAAAACCACTTCATGGATTCTTTCCAAATTTGGTGTATCGATCTCTTGTCGCAAGATGTTACCTGGTATACCGTTTCGTCCACATACACCCCTGGGGGGCACCACATAGAGGCCAACTTGAAATTTCGCTTCAGGACAATAAATGATAACGGATTCTTTCCAAATTTGGTATCTGGATATGCCACAAGATGCGCTAAGGGGTCAATTTCACATTTTTGTTTCAAGACAATACAAGATGTCACTTGAAATTTCAGTTTGAAGTTTTCTTTCCGTAAAATGCATTAGAAGATTTTTTACAAAATGTCACTTGCTGTTTCATCTACATAGGCCCATAGGTGGTGCCACCTGGGGCCAACTTATGTTTTCGTTTTCACGAAAATATATATATTTAAAAAATAATGATAGAAAAAACACTTCATGGATTCTTTCCAAATTTGGTGTATCGATCTCTTGCCACAAGGTGTTGCCTGGTATTCCGTTTCGTCCACATATACCCATGGGGGGGGGGGGCACCACATGGAGGCCAAACTTGAGATTTCACTTCAGGACAATGAATGATAACGGATTTTTTTCAAATTTGGTATCTGGATATGCCACAAGATGCGCTAAGGGGTCAATTTCATATTTTTGTTTCAAGACAATACAAGATGTCACCTGAAATTTCAGTTTGAAGTTTTCTTTCCGTAAAATGAAATAGAAGATTGTTTACAATATGCCACTTGCTGTTTCGTCTGCACGCACACATACCCTCAGGTGGCAACAAAACAATAAAATTGAAGCGACAGAAAGGATTCTTTCAAATTTGATATCATGCCACAATATGTCGTTTGGTATTGCGTTCCGCCCACCTTGGCTACCTAGAGGCCACAAATTGCCAACTAGAATGACTCAATTCTTGGTTATATGTATGTGGATACCTTGCCTGAATATATTGCTTGGGATTATTATCTTTAAAAATAATGAACTCCATTTGCAAATGCCTTTTCGATCGTATTCGATAGACATTATATAAGTAACTCTTGGTCTTATTCTTTCTTAAAGAGAGAAGTGATACGGCAAAATGTGCTGGGTATCGCAGAGGAGACTGTTGAACTTTCCAACAATGCGACACGTCTCCAACCAATCGACGTTGTCTATATCTCCGAGATATTGTTGAAAATTGTCTCCACTGGCTCAATTGATATCGAGGTAGGTATTGCCTTAAACTCTTTTCACTGTACTTGCTTGTGAATTATGTTTTTGTTTTTTCAAATACCCCCGTTTATGCTGATAAAATATTTTTCATAAATGTTTTATACTATATTTTAGTATATTAATGTTTTGATATTTATTGACTTTTGTCCATATAATATACACAGTTACTATAGACTGTAGTACTTACTCTCTGTTAAATCAATATATTAACAGACAGTGATAGTGTACTGTTCCAGCTGTCTCCCTTTCAGTGCATTGGTCATTCGACCCCGCCATTTTAAACTAAGACGAGCATTCTCATTGGATGTATAGGAGCCGCCCCAATCTTCATACACAACCACGTGACTGTCTCAGTTGACCGATGACATAGCGCGGTCTCGTTTTCGATTTCAAAATCCGGCGTCTAACTGGAAAATTGTTGTTGTTGCTGCATCAGCCGATCATTGGCCCTACGTATAGAAGGATCCAATAGTATAGGCTAACAGTTACTATAGTCCCATTTCTATAAAAGGAAATAGAATATGGACCAGTTGGTGACGCGATTGTTTACTTACATACAACAAACATAATGTCAGCATATTGGTGTTTCTGTGCCATAATACTTGTATGGGTGACTAGGTGTTGTACTGGCTGGGCTGATCGACGTCCAGCATAATAAGAACTTTCTGCGCTTTCGTGTACTGGTACATGTAGGCAGCGTCGTGATATGAGTGAAAAAAATGTTGAAAACGACAGTAGTATATAGCAAGTCTTTGGGACTAATAGCGCCTCACTGCGCATGCGCAGAATTTGTTTTTGGGTCAGAAGTGTGTGTGTGCGCATGCGTGAGTTTATGCAAATGGGTTTATGCAAATGAGGTGTGTGGGTTTTCAAAATGGCGGCTTGTTTGTGTGTGTTATGGGTGGTGTGTTTCAAAATGGCGGCTTGTTTGTGTGTGTTATGGGTGGTGTGTTTCAAAATGGCGGCTTGTAGTTGTGTGTTATGGGTGGTGTGTTTCAAAATGGTGGACAATTTCACCTGCCCCATTCCCGGCCCTCATTTGCATATTTTCAAAATGGTGGCTTGTTTGTGTGTGTTGTGGGTGGTGTGTTTCAAAATGGCGGCCTGTTGTTACTGAAAATATGCAAATGAGGTCTTTGGGTTTTTTCAAAATGGCGGCTTGTTTGTGTGTGTTATGGGTGGTGTGTTTCAAAATGGCGGCTTGTTTGTGTGTGTTGTGGGTGGTGTGTTTCAAAATGGCGGCCTGTTTGTTGTCCACCCTTTTGAAAATATGCAAATGAGGTCTCTGGGTTTTCAAAATGGCGGCCTGTTGTTGTCCACCATTTTGAAACCCACATGCAAAACGTATAAAAGGAGTCCATTTTTAGGGAAAGGGGTGTATTCAATCTGACTTACCTGACCTGACCTGTCTCCCTGCCTGCCTGCCTGCATCCCTGCCTTGCTTGCCTATCCGCTTGTATGAGACGAAAAGCATGAGACGTGGAGAAGATTTTCCCTTTGACCCAGCAGTACCTCCGGTTGAAGTCTTGCCTGAAGATGAGCGTGTCAGGGACATTTATCAACGTCATTGGCTACCATACGCCATTGTTTCCACCGTGACCGT